>BQNB010074288.1:0-31843 GCA_026074375.1 Tanacetum coccineum | reverse complement strand
CATTAGTTCGGCTCATTAGATCGGTAGATGAAAAATTGAACTCGTTCGGTTAATGAAGAATGAACTAGTTCGGTGCACGCTATACTCCAAATCGTACTCTCGTCCTTGAATTTGTCTTCTACCGAAGAGTGCCAACAAAAACAATGTACTATGAAGCTAAAAATGGGATCTTGGTTCCCTTGTGACTTCAGCCGTAGACCACAAAGATGAAATAAGCAAATACCAAAAAGCTCGAATAAGCTAACTTAGGGTGTAAGCTTATAAATAAGCTTGTTATAAGCTTTTAACCTTCGAATAAGCCACTGAAAAGCACCACTAATAAGCTCGAGATGAAAGCTCGTTTTAAGCCACAATAAGAAAGTATAGGCTCATAAAAATAATAGAGAGACGGTTTGAAGATTTTCAAAAAAAAAAGAAAAAGAAAGAAGTGATGTCTTGTTTTCTTTGACAAACCAAAAAAAACGCACCCTTATAGAACAAGAATAAGCCCAAGATGTAAATGATGAACAGTAAGCCCAAAGACAAATTCGTGTATAGAGAAATTTGTTGAACAGACAAATTATTTTTGTAGCTCGAAAACATTTTCAACCAACATAAAAATAAGAGAAAACTACAATTTTGGTCCACTTTCGGCTAACAAATTTTAAGATTTTTTTAAATTTGGTGAATAAGTTGTTTTGGTTTATTGGATGCCCATACGGCTGAGGTAGTTTAGGTGTGGCGTTTGATTATACTCATCGGTCTTGAGAATTTCATCGCGCTATAACATGTGAGAAATAGATCGTTACGCGTGCTGCAGGCGAGAATTGATCTTTACATACGTGTCAGCTAGGATCTATGAGAAGTTGAATAGTGTAGTAATTGTTCAATGCTTGAACACGTTCTTTTTGCCAACACAAATAAGGGGGTGTTTGGTTAAGGAAATTAGCAACCAGTTTTTAAGGGGTGTTGGTGTGTGTTTACTAATGTTTTTAGGGGCGTTTGTATGTGCTGCAAAACTGAAATGCATCTTCACATTTCCTTGCTTAGGATGTACTGAATCTCATATTTGTTCTAAAGAAATCAAGGTTAAATAGATAGATTTCAAGCTTTTTAGTGTCTAAATTTACAGGGGACTGTTTTTTCTTCAAAGATTGTGTTTCACAACCAGTGTTTTGCCAACATCTGTATCGAGCTAAGTGATTTTTCATACTGTTTTTGTGTAGGGATTTAAATACCAACGGATTCGGATGATATAGGCACAAAGAGAGCCGTAACGGGTGGGGGAAAAGGAGTTCAGCTGCTGCTGGCACATCTAAACTAAAAAGATTAATATTGATGACGGTAAGGAACGCGTTATTACAACACAACTTATTGTGTTAAAAGCATATATTGGTCATCATCTCCATGTATATTTAGCTTCATAGGGTGACTATATACGGTGATTGATGGTTATATCTTTGTTTACAGGTTCTCTCGACATGGCAGAAAGAATACAAACATCATTGGAAGCCAGAGCGTAAAAGGTACCAGAAGCACCAGCTTCGAATCTGCCACAGGGACGGTATTTTAGCATTTTTTTTTTTTTTTTCTTTTTTTTTCTCTTTTATTTTTTGGCTTTGTTTTTTGTCCTTTTCTTAGATATCCGTTCCTGCACAATACAATTAGCAAAACAAGCATATATTTGGCATTTTAAGTCCGTTTTTGGTTATTTTAGCTCGTTTTTAAAGGTAAAGGTATGTGTAATTAAGCACATACCAAAATCCCCCATACTAAGGTATTGCCGTGTCCTCACGCAATGTTATGAAGTAAACATTTACGAAAACTAAGAATCTCAATCCCCCTCGACTAATAACTTTGAAAAGTAGCAAAGTGTTCGTCAAGGGAAACTAAAGAATCAAAAGCTTCGACAAGTCCCGTTTTCACCATTTTTTATTTATACACTAACTATCCCTAATATTTTTGGATTTTCCTTTTTCTTTTCTCGACTTCCTTGGAAGCCAGAGCGTAAAAGGTACCAGAAGCACCAGCTTCGAATCTGCCACAGACGGTACGCTATTATTTATATGTTTATCACTGCAGGGCCGGATTTGAGCATGTGCAAGGTGCTTGACCGCATAAGGCCTCAAAAATTTTAGCTGCCCCAAATATTTAAGTATTGTGCCTGATTAATTTGCTTTTAGCATAACGGTCATGATTAGGGGTGTGAATCGGGTCGGTCGGGTTCGGGTCAATTCGGGTCAAATCTCAAAAAAACCATACCCGTTACTCGGGTTACTCGGGTTCGGGTCAATCGGGTCGGGTCAATTCGAATTTGAGTAAAATGACAAAAAAAATTTCTTTTTTTTACTTTTTTAAATACAAAATCTATTAATTTATATTGGAAAAAAAAATTCGGGTCAATCGGGTTGACCCGAACCCGAGTTAGTCAAAACATTTCAACCCGAGACCCGACCCTATTTAGAACTCGGGTCATTCGGGTTGACCCGAATGACCCGAATAATTTTTTTGACCCGAGTTACCCGACCCGAATAGGCTCGGGTTAGGTTCGGGTCGGGTCGGCTTTTTTGACACCCCTAGTCATGATTATGTAATCTAAAATGAGAAAGGGTTTGATTTTCTACCGATTCTTTGTTACCAATGGTTAGTTTTGAGTTAATCTAAAAGAACTGGTAAAACAAGGGTACAAGCGTGAAACGAAGGAAGAAGACATCCTGTTTGGTCACATGCAATTTTGGACCCCTCACGTTTTATAATTATACATTTATACCCTTAGCTTTTAGTTTTCTTTCTCAAATAAGTACAAAAACTTTATAAAAGTGACAATTCCAATGTTATACTCAATACTTTTGAAATGATAAACGGTTTAATTTTGTATACAAAAAGTTTCAAAAGTCATCCAGTAATATTAGTGCTACAAATTTCCACAAGTTCGACAATGTTTTTCTACTTATAATACGTTTTGGAATTTTTATGAAGGTCTTTTTATAGATATATAAATCGAATCTGTCATCTTTATTAGCATGCATAGTTAACTCATACTGCATCGAATGTTAAGAGACGCCCCGCTGAAGAGCAATTTGTTATCGTGGCACAAGGCCCCCAAAATTCACGGGACGGCCTGTTTATCAGTGTCCACAAATTTTATTTCCTTTACATTAACTATCTTATTTACGGAAAAAGATCCTCTAAAGTTATGGTCAAACATGATTGATCATGTTAAGTTTATTGTGAGTGAAAATAAATAAGTGGGCCCATAATTTTTATTAAAAGAAAAAGTTTTATACAATTAACTAATTTGTGATTGGTGAACATGATGTATCATGTTTGACTCAACTTTAGAGGATTTTAATCCCTTATTTACATAGATGGATGCGTATTCATGAGTTTGTTTCTAAGCTTTTAGCCGACCAAATTTTGAAGAATTTTGGTTTGTTTTGGTTTATTTGAGAGATTTTGATTACTTTGATCGTGGCTATTTACAGGTCTACAGGATTCATAACTACATGCCGGAATTGGAATGGAGGTGCCTCATGGTATGACATTTTTGAAACTGCACTGGTAGAGTTCGAATTCGTAAGTATCAAACTTAATTGATTTTCGTGTTTTTTGGGCTTTTTTTGTTTTGATTTTAGATACCGGCTATGTATGAGTTGGTTGTAAAAAACGTCTCACACAGAATTTTTCCTGTTGTAGACTTATAATTTTGGGATTAATCCGGGGTTGTTTGTTTGATGTCTAGCAGCAGCCTGGTCCAAGGTCTCATTTGTTTATTCATTTTGTTTTTTGGCCTTTTTTCTTTCTAAAAATCAGTTTCCAATTTAAGATATTTTTCAGAAAATATGATGGGATTATACTTTATAAATAGAAAAAAAATCTTTGTTAGGTTTTCATTTCTCAATTTTCTGTATATAATAATGTTGGTTTTGATGCAGGTCGATGTTATGCATTCGAGAAAGCCCATAGACCGAACCCCTCCTATGTGGTCGTGGTGTTCATCAGTTGAAAATTGCCCGTCCCGTTTACTCTTTATGGGAAAAGAGGACAAGTTAGATCTTTAAGCCAACTTGCTAATAAATTTTTACGTGTTACATTATAACTATTATCTGCCTTACGTTAGGGTTTTAAAAGAAATGGGTACCAGGATATTACAGGTGAGACTGAGAACAAATCGGTTAAACATGTAAACCCCCTATGTAACCCCTTCTGCCAATCCATTTAGATACAAATTGTATGCAGTATGTGTATTCATGTTATAAGTGTGATTAGACTATAGCAGGGGTCTGGTGGATTTGGTGGCTTGCAATTTTCCAAAGATTATGTGTTAGCATAAACTGTGTTTTTAAAGCTTTATGATGGTGTTATGGTTGTGAGGAAAAACGCAATTACGATGATTCTTTCATTGATATTGCAATTTTTTTAGTTATTTGGCTTTTCTGCAAGTGCAATAATAAGATTATGTAATCCTAAACGCAAGGTTAATCGTATCCTTTAAATCGATCACTAGGGTTTTAGATTAGTTAGAATAGTAATTTAGTTTCATTTAAAATATGCGTTGTGAAATACGGTCGGTTGTTGAAAACTGCGCACTTTACCCCAAAATAAGCAGAGGAGGACGGTTATTTTATCCCAAGACTTCAAATTGCTTTCTTGCTTAAACATAAGCATAAAATATAAGCAAATGCCAAACCTTGATCTAAATTCTGACTGAAGGATGTTCAATATGGCTTTTGTAGGTAGATGTTATGCTTATTGAATGATCTTACAACATGAAATGTAGTTAATGTGTCTGATCACGCGACTAATTTATTTATTCAGTGGTTTATATTACACAGCATTCCTGCAATCCTGCTTATTGTATAGCTACATAATTCTGAGTCACTTCTCTTGGAATATGACTTTGTGTGTTTAATCAAGTTGCATTGCAAATTGAACAATATAAAACAGAGATTAAGAGGCTTCAGGAATCTGGCCTTATCAGTTAAATATGCCGCTTTACCAAAACAAAGAGAGGTACATGTTTCATTGGATCGTTCAACCTCTTTGTGTGTACTAACAATACACCAATACCTTTTTCGTACATGCAATTAGTTATGTAATCGCTTCTTAAGGGGTGTTTGGGGTCGTGTTTTGCACCTGATTATCTCTTATTGAAATAACTCGAGCTTTTTTAAACAGACCAAAACTACAACCATCAAATGATTCATTTTTTCTGATCCAGTCCCGTCATTTGCAATGTAGGTGCGGTGAGCTCGGGCCAGACGGAACAAAGAGCATGAAAGGCATTGGGACTTTGGTATGGATAATGGATGTGTTCTGTAGTTTGCGCAGTCCGCTTCTGCTCTGTAACTACTGTTGTTGATGACCATAGATCCAAAACTATTTGACTTTAGGAAACATAAAGATCCCAACTCCAATCGGTTTATCATACAAGTTTCATAGCCAAGTGTTAACAAGGTAATGAATAGGAAGCATGTGAATTTTCTAATCTTTATAGTGGGGCCTTACAGTATCTCACCTTTACCCGGCCTGACATTTCATATGCTGTTCAGCAGGTCTGTCTCTTTATGCATGACCCCCGAGAGCCTCATCTCTCTGCTCTCAAGAGGATCTTACGGTATGTGCGTGGCACCTTGTCCTATGGATTACAGCTTTATTCCTCTACGACGTCATCTTTAGTGGCTTACTCAGATGCGGATTGGGCGGGTTGTCCCACTACTCGTCGATCAACCTCTGGTTATTGTGTTTTTCTTGGCAACAATCTTCTCTCCTGGTCATCGAAGCGCCAATTTACTCTCTCTCGATCTAGTGCTGAGGCTGAGTATCGGGGTGTTGCCAATGCGGTTGCTGAAACTTGCTGGTTACGTAATCTATTACGTGAACTTCATACACCTCTAGCCACTGCTACACTTGTCTATTGTGACAATGTGAGTGCCGTCTATCTCTCTTCTAATCCCGTGCAACATCAACGCACGAAGCATATCGAGATTGACATTCACTTTGTTCGGGATCTTGTTGCTACCGGTGCTATACGGGTTCTACACGTTCCGTCACGTTATCAGTATGCGGATATCTTCACCAAAGGTTTACCTACTAGTTTATTTGATGAGTTTCGTACCAGTTTGAGCGTTCGTTCATCTCCCGCTCCAACTGCGGGGGGGCTGTTAACAGTCTATACGGCCCATGGCCTTCTTTGTATTTGTATGTAACTAGGTTAGGCCCATTATGCACACTATATATGTATCCTATTGTATTCATCTCAATCAATATAAACAAATACACATTTACATATGTGTCTTTACTAAAGGACGAGTGTTCGGTGTTTCACCATTGCGATATGGATGTGTAAATTCGAGTATTCTCTTGCAATGTCAAAAGCATCCAAAAGCAAAATGTCGAATCCTACAGTCGTACCTAGAGATATAGGGAAAGTCGATGTACCATTTGAGCCTAAGCTATGCTCAGTTCACTTCTATTTTACATATCGTGCATTGGCTAAGTTCTACTATTGTAGCGCTTTGGCATGCTACAAAGCTTTTCCCACAAGCCGTTTTTAAGTTTTAATTCTACTTTGTCTTCATAATAGATCACCTGCCTCTCTAATCTCCTCACAACCCAAGCTCTATTGCCATCACCTTTAAAAGTTTTTTTTCACGCGAATCCTGATTGCCTCGATTGAGGGTTTATATATGCTTGATTTGTTACTTTAGGTTTTCTATTATCAGCTTTTTTAGTCTAATGTTATTTTTATATTTGATCTATTTTGTTTTTTTTTTCGTTTGAGCAGGTCTTAGCAGCAAACCCTAAAGTCATCGTGTACAAAAGCATTTGAAAGGCTCGATTGAGGTGATGATTAAGAAATGCATGGGTCGTCCTTCTAAGCTAAAATTAAGGTAAGTTTTTGCTATAGAATCAGCCATTTTAGAACTAAAATTCAAATTTACATATTTGATAAACAAAATCTGTATAAGCACAACTATTTTGGGTATGTTGGTTCATTAGTTTTGTTGTTGCTCAGGTCACTTTTGGCTGCCAATTCGTGTAGTTTAGTCATTTTGTGTCTTTTTGGTTGCTGTTTGAAGTCAACTTTAGGCTGACTTTGTCGATGCTTCATTCCTTAGGGTCCTTTTGTTGGTAAAAAAAAAACTTTAGGCTGATGTTTATAGTCATTTTAGCTATTGAAATTTTTATAGGCATATTAACTGCATTCTTATACTCCGCTTATTGTCTTTCCGCAATTCCACACTGAAAGAACTTTGTGCTTAATGTATTTTTTCATAAAGCAAGAAATGATTTAAAAGTATTTGGACTTTACAATGCCATTAGATATTTAGTGAAAAGAACAGTTTATATGTTTAGAAGCTATATGAAGAATTTTCTGACAATACTTCCACTTTTAAATTGATGCAGGTAAGCGTATTGGTTATGGGACAATTTCAAGAATCCTTTAAATGCCGACGAAAGAGCTTAAACTTTAACCATATTGCCAAATCTTGGTCATTGAATCCAGGGGCGGCTCAACCTTCTCGGAGGCCTAAAGCGAAATTTTAAAACGGGGTTTTTTTTATCAAGGTTATTTTTTAAAAAACGATATATAATATTTACTTTTTTAACTTTTTGTTTATGTGAAATCATTGATTTGTGTCTCGAAATCAATATATTATAATATTTCATTTTTAATTAATAAAAGAGCAAATAAATATAATCTTTTGATGACACTTTCGATCGTAAATAATTTTAAATTAACTTTAGTTTTGAAATTTCTCATGAAGAAACTGTTACTGAAATAGTTAACATTATTATATACGCCATATAAGTATTACAGTAAGAACTTAGATTTATAATTTGACTAAGTATATCTCATACATATTGTATTTATAGCTTGTAGTTTATTTTGCATAGTGGCCCTAATATGGTTCATTATGCAATTACACTATGACTAAATCGTTCCTGTAGCGTAATTTTTTTTGTCTATATACCTTTGTTTATAAAATTTGCTTCTTTTTCTGTATATTTGTTCTTAGTATCCCATTTTTTTTGAATTTGAAATACAAATTAAACATCTATCTTTCTTTCGATACATGATTATGCGAAAGGATTTTTAGTTACCCAGAAATAGCATCTAAACTTCGATTAAGTAAAAGCTCACCCACCTCGTGGCGTGGAAACTGTGCGCTTCCCACTTTGCATCATCTTCAACCATCATCTTGCTCAACCCATCTTTGCCCTTCTTCCCCTGTTTTTCTCATCTTAGCATGCCTTCTTGAACTGGACATGCCCTTCTTCCCCTAGTTTTTTCCTTGTTGGAGACTTGTTTACAGAAGATAAGACATCATAATCTAACTGTAACTATGGTTTTGGTAATATTTGCTATTGATTATAGGATATGGTTTTAGCTTTTTGACAAGCCAGTTATATTGTTTTGGTGCATAAACATGTCATCCGTATGGTGATTTAGTTTCCCGTAGTCAGGGTTTTTAGGATCAACCGTTGGTCCTACGACTATCCAACAACGGTGGTCAAAATTTGCCGAAAACCTTCTAATCTTGCCGGAAGTACCTAAAACTCACTATAAACTTGTTTTGATCACTTATAGTAACTGTCTAAATCTATTACAAGTTGTTTTTTAGAAAAAAATCTTGCCAATAATACCTAAAACTCGCCGGAAATACATACAACTTGCCGAAAATACCCAAATTTTGCTAGAAATTCCAAATCGCCGATTAATTATGCTAAAACCGATTACAAGCTACAAGGTGGTCGATCGCCCGGCTAATGATTCACGATTTTTGGAACATTGCTTTTATGTGTAAAAAATATTATGATTGTGCATACTTATTTAGTGTGAAATTTTTTTGTAGGATCATGAATCCAGATATTATTGTTATTTTACTATATATCCATGCCCATATAGGGTTAGCACCTTTGTATACATGTTTATATTTAGATACGTATAGTTTGACAATGACAAAAGTGCACGAGAGATATTTCGAGAACAGTGGTTTACTGTAAAATTATTGATTCTTGAACAACAACTCCTCTAATAATCACCCAACCAGCCACCCCTTGGTGATTCTTTTATTATTCAAACGATACAATAAGATAAGTCCACAAAACGTGTTTTCTTGACCAAATAATTCAAGAAGAAATGTGTTATCCCCCTAACGGATGTAACACACTATACAAGATCTCACTTACAATTGAACCTCACTACAACTCTCAGACCTATCAATACCTACCAAGATCAAGATGATCTATACATAAGAACAATACATACAAAAGACTTGATGAAACCCTATTTGAGAGAGAAAAATGACTTTGAGATGAATTGAAAGATTGACAGGATTAATGAAAAAGAGATGGGTACTAGCTTATATAGAGCCAATTTACACTTCAGCCCTTCTAGATATAAAACCTGCAAAAGATAACTAAACATACAAACTGTTAGGAAAATGTGCAGGAATAGACCCTGCACATACAAACCATAGAGCCTACACAAACAAACAAAGATTTCCAACACTCCCCCCATCTCAGGCTCATGGCTTAAGACATATCAACAAGATTGAGTTTAATGTACAAAACTCAATATTGTTGAACAATAACAACCCTTAGTGAAAAACAATCACCACATTACTAGCAGAAAGCCCCTTCAAAACCTTAACAACACCATCTGCAACTTTATCTCTTACAAGATGAAGATCAATTTCAAAATGCTTAGTTTTCTCATGAAAAACTAGATTTCCAGCTATTGAAATAGCAGAACTGCTATCACAATAAAGATTGACAGGAAGCAAACCCACTACCCTAATCTTTAGGATTCTAACAACTCCAAATAATTCTACAAGTCGTAGATCTATACTCAGATTTAGCAGAAGACCAAGAAATGGTTGCTTCTTTTTACTTTTCCAAGATACCAGATATAGCACAAGCACAAACACTAACCAGGCACAGATTATCTGTCTTAGGACAATTTAGCCCAGTCTGTCATCTAAAAACACCAATGAAGACTGAAACTATTTGCTTAAAAAACGTGACTTCCAGTAACCAGGAGCACCTTTAGATATCTTAGGCACTCTTAAAAGGCAGCAATAGAAATGAGAATGAAAAGGAGTATCATTTGCTGACTCAGACAGTGCAAGACCATCATAAGACAACTCAGCCTAGTTTATAGACAAGTAAATAATTGCTAACAATCTTTTTGAATACTTAGTCATACTAGGGCAAAAACTTATCAATTTTTCAGACTCTTCATAACCAAGACAACATTCTTCTGTAAAGGAGAGACTCAGCATACACGCCAACAAAACATATTCCCTAAGAAATTCAAGAACAATATTGTTCTCTGATGACAAACATAATCAAAAACATTCAAATTCCAAAACCCTCAATTCCCAAAAAATACTTCAACTACCAAGACTTTGATCATAAACTTTGGTGCTTAAAAAAGTTTAAATTTATCAATTTCAACTATTAATCATTGCCAGTAACTACAATGTCATAAACCTATACTAGAATAGCAATAAAAAACCCCATTTTTATCTTTAATGAACAAAGAATAGTCATTTTTACTTTGCACAAAGCCATGTTCAATAAGAGTTGTGGTAAGTTTCTCATTCCATTGCCTGGGAGCCTGCTTAAGTCCATATAAGGACTTAACCAGTTTAACAAACTCTAGTTTCATCTTTATCATAATACCACAAGTGGTAATTCCATATACACATCTTCTTTTAAATCACCAACAAAAGGCATTAATTCACATAAAGTTGATACAATGGCACACTGTTATTTAACATATCAATGCATTTAAGCACCTAACATCACCATTTTAACCATAAAGGACATACAAGCTTTCCTCCTAATCAATACCCACTCTTAATGACCAAAACCTTTGGCAACAAGCCTAGCTTGTATCTACATCTACCGTCACCAAGGCTTATATTTTAATTTTCCCAGACCACATTACCCAATAGCCTTCCTTTCAGGAGGAAGGTCAACAAGAACATAGGTATTATTTCTAAAAAGAGCTTCCATTTCAAGATTCATGGCTTCAATCCACTTAGGATTTTGAGCAGCCTCTTGAAATGTTTTAGGTTTAGTAGTCTTGTTCAGAGTAGTAGAAAAACACATTTTTCTTGTAGACAATTTATTATAACACACATATTTTTCAAGACCATATCTAACACTACTATTAACAACAAAGTCATTAAACCTAGCAGCATAACCTTTGGTCTGGTAAAGACTCCTCAGCTCCAGGTGACACCCCTATAGGCTAAAGACTGACCCTTACCAATTTTGGATATTACAAAACGTTAATAAGACCCTCATAGGTGACATTACTTCTATAATGGGTTTCATCTCTGGCAAACTTCAACATCAACTACAAGCATCATCAAAGCAATCCCTAAGATGTTACCATCCTCCTGTAGAGAGTGGTCCCCTCATCTCATAGGGACTTTTAAGATTTTGGACATCAAAAAACTTTAAACTACTTTCATCATTAAACTCTTGTGAAAAAACATTTGTATTTTTCATTTTGAAAGGAAACACATTTTCATAAAACTTCACATCTCTAGAGTAAAACACAGTTTTACTATCAAGACTATATAGTTTGTAAGCCTTTTTAATACCAGAAAAACCAATCAAGACACACTTTTCAGACCTGACCCCAAACTTATCATTGTTATTTAAAATGGTTGAATAACATAGACATCCAAAAGACCTGATATGAGAGAGACTTGGGTCCTTACCATAAACTAACACATAAGGGGACACACCAGACAAGACTGAGGAGGGTAACCTGTTGATAAGATATACAGCAGTTAAGATACATTCAGGCCACATAGACAGAGGGATCCCCCCTGAAACATAAGACTCCTAGCAACATTCAGAAGGTGTCTATGTTTCCTTTCAGCAACCCCATTTTGCTGAGGAGTATAGGCACAAGAAGTTTGATGAATAATACCCAAATCCTTAAACAAGTTTGACAAATGATGATTTACAAATTCAGTTCCATTATCAGATCTAACAATCTTAACCTTTTTCCCAAATTGAGTAAAAACAAGTTTTATAAAACTTTCAATATATTCACCTACTTCAGTTTTAGACTTAAGTAGATAAACCCATACAGCTCTACTATAATCATCAACTATAGTAAGGAAAAATTTAAAACCATCCTTACTAACAACCCTATAAGGACCCCATACATCACAATGAACAATTTCACCAACAGATTTAGACTTATGATCACTTAAGGGAAATGGTTCCCTTGTCTGCTTAGCCTTGTGACAGATGTCACAAGGAGACTGATGATTAATTTTAGAAAAACCCAATTTTTTTACCCAAAATAGACAGAACTTGGTTAGCAGGATGACCAAGTCTGCAGTGCCATAACTCATTGGAAACATGACATACAAACACAGAATTTCATGAAACAGACTTACCAATCTTATCTAGGTCAAACAAGTAAAGACCCCCATTTACACTACCAGTCCCCACTAGCTTACCCAGATTCAAATCCTGAATGTAACATTTATACTCATCAAAACCAACAAAAAATTTACTATCTTTAATCATTTTATTAACAGACAATAAACTAACATTATACTCAGGAACAACCAAGTCATCAAACAGAACAATACCACTGGTCAACCTAAGACTACCAATAGCAAATATCATAACAAGAGTACCATTAGGATGACCAACAGTAAGCATAAGACTAGATACATCCACAACATTAAACATATTTTTAGTAGAATCAGTCATGTGTTGATTAGCCCCCATAAAGAAGAGTAATAATCCATCCCAAGTACCCTTTATCATATCAATTTAGTTTTAGCATAAAAAAACCTTTTAAAATTCAAATTAACGAAAACATTGTTATTATAAAAGTTTGGTAATCTGAAAGACACATTATTATTAGAAAGACTAGATTTAATACCTGACATATTAGCAGCAGGGGTAGGTTTTTCATTGATAAAACTGAGAAGTTTCACCATCTGTTCATTAGTGAAAGAAGAAGAAATAGACCCAGAAGTACTAGGAACAGAATGGTTAACTTCACTATTAGCATTAAACTTCTTATTATTGTTATTACCAGTCTGCCTAGACAAATTAGGATTTCTTTTCAAACTAGCAAGAAAACCAATAATCTCATAACACCTTTCTATAGTATGACCAATAAGACCATAATTTTTATAGAGCAGATTAGGGTTAGGTCCTCTATTAGTATTGTTATTATTATTACCATCGACCCTCCTATTAAAATTGTTGGCATTATTATGTCTAGCATAAAAGGTACATGTTGAAATTGAATTTTACTAGAAGAAGAACTACCAGGATAAAGACCCCTACGGGATTCTTCTCTGGAAACAACATAGAAAGCATCCTTTACATTAGGTAAAGGATCTTTAGCCAAAATAGTACTTCTAATAGGTTGATACACATCATTAAGCCCCATTAAAAACCGCATAAGTCTAATAAGTTGAGTATGATTAGCACTACCAGACTTAGCACAACAAGTACAAGCAGGTCTGTTTTCACAAACACAAGCAGGTAACACAGTCAAGATATCAAACTCTCTCCATAGAGAATTTAGCTTATGATAGTAATCAGGAACAGATAAGTCTCTTTGTCTTAGATTATTAATTTTATGCATCAAATTAAACACAACAGACCCATCCATTTTATCATATGTTTCTTGTAATTCATTCCAAAGCTCTGAAGCAATATCAGAATAAACTTGACCCGCATATAGATCTTGAGATAAAGACCCAAGAATCCATCCTAACACAATAACATTACACCTTTCCCACTGCTGGGAAAGAACAACACTAGTTGCTGGTTTAACACATGTACCATCAATAAATCCCATTTTGTTTTTCCCTTTTAAAGCAATTTTCATAGCCATAGCCTATATTTTATAATTTTCAGCCCCAACAAGTTTTATATTAACAATAGCAAGACTAGAATTATCATTATTATGAAGATACAAAGGATTACCAGCATCAAGATTATTATCAACTAACATTTATAACCAAAAGGTTCAACAATAGCCATGATAAAACAACCAGAGACCAAAACAGATAACAAATAAGATAACATCACAAAACAAGACAAACATGCTAAAAAACACATATCAATAAACAAGAATAGATCACAGATAAGTATCTAGACAACAAAGATAAACAAAACAAAGACGAAAGAGATTAAAATCAAACTCAGAACACCTACACTTGTTAACAGACTAGAGTTGGCCAGAGCAGGATTCCACACCAGTCACGCTGGATGGTCAAGATAACCAAACCCGTTTGCACCCACTAACAAGCCAATGAAAACCTAAAGATCGAAACAACTTACAGAGCTAAGCGAAACACCAGATCTAACCACCCCTGCCTCTTGATTCACAAAGTTTAGCAATAATGAGCTACCACACAACAAAAGACCTCCAATTTTCCAAATTAGGGTTTCAAGAAACCCTAATTGAAAAATCACCACAAATCACCAGAAAAGAACCAAACCAGACGATTCTTAACACGGCCGTTAAGATCCAAGCACTAGAAGAACAAATCCACCTTAAATCTTGAAAACCCCTAAATTGCACCAAAAAAACCCTAAATCAAGAATCACGATCAGAGCCAACTTGGCTCTGATACCGTGTAAAAATTATTGATTCTTGAACAACAACACCTCTAATAATCACCCAACCAGCCACCCCTTGGTGATTCTTTCTTATCAAAAACGATACAATAAGATAAGCCACTGATCATGTGGTTGTTATATATATTACTTTTAAGCCAAGTAAATCCCAACCAATTGCCCCTGACCGAGGGTGCAAAAAGGTCTAAAACCACTAAAAAAAAAAATTAAAATATATACGAAACCGGAAGTATGATTCCTCGTCGATTTTTTTTTTTTTTTTCCCCAACGAGCTTAAAATATTGAATATGAGATCGAATTACGAATTGATTATTGTACTGAGAGATGAAACGGATTTATTTTGATTAATTACACTAAAATTAATTTAAAAAATCTAGATTTATTCTACGGGAAGCAAGCAATGGAAATTGGGGAACCTAATTACAACTACGGGGAGCAGAAATAGTTATAATACACAAACCTAAGCTACGGAGCATAAACAATGGCAATGGGAAAATCCTAAAAATCTACGGGAACATAATTAGGCAACATGATAACTAAATTAATTATATCTAAAATCTAAATTAAACATGTAATGCATTTACAAATTATCGGAATTAAATTACAAGCTAACTCTACAAAATTATAAAATAAAGTCCTAAAATTTAAATTTTAAAATTTTAATAAATAAAAAATATTCTAACTTACAAAAAATGTAAAATTTTTCAAAAAACGGAGTTCGAAAAAAGCGGACAAAACTGTAAGAAACGAAAAAAAAATCCGGGCTCGTAACCGGCCCCGGAACTGAATTTTTTAGCAAAAATTATCCTACTAAGTTTTACCTATTTTAAAAATAAACTAACTATTAAGAAAATTTTTATAAAAAAGAAAAATATTTTTTTTGTTAATTTTTGTATTTTTTATGAATTTTTAAAGATTTAAAAACTAATTAAAACTAATTAAATATAAAAAATCAGAAAATACAACTATAAAAAATCTGAAAAAATTACAAAAAATAAAAGAAAAGTTTGAGAAATCTAAAAATATAAAAACCCCTAAAAGTTACTGTAGCATTTTGTATTAATTAAACTTATTAAAATTAACCCTAAAACTAAATTAATTTAAATTAAATTAACTAACTAATCTAACTGAAAGGGACTAATAGTGAAAGACCCTAAGGGCTAACGAGGCAAAGCTGTACCTAACTGGAAATACTAACATGATAACTTATAAAAAATAAAATACACAAATGGTCCCTGAGGTTGGACCCCGATTACAAAGTGGGTCCAATTGGCTTAAAACCAAAAAGCCTAACAAACAAAGTATGTGCAGATTTAGCTTATCAATTTTTTATGAAGGGCAGTGCTGAAAGGAGTCCTAAAAAGCCAAAACATAAGCCTTGTTGTGGGACAGAAGCAAATAAGCCTAAACAGCTTATTGGCTTTTTGCTTAAGCTAAAAGGCTCAAAATAAGCTGGAAAGTGATGAGACTAATCAAACTATGCTTTATCTACTTATTTTAACTAAATGTAGGTAAAAATAAGCTCTAAAATAAGCCAAACAGAAATAAGCTATGTTGACTAAGTTGTAAAAAAAAAGCAGAAACTAGGGGGTTTTGGACCTAAATTTCGATAAGCTAAAAGCAGAATTAGTCTAAACTATTTGTGGGACTTAGAGAACTATTGAGTAAGCTTACACATAAAAGCAAAGAGTCTAAGTGCTTAATACAAAAATAAGCACTATAAAAGTGGTGCCTGAATCTTGGAGACTCACACCAGGGGAGCACAGTATGCCTGAAAGGCTTTTATTTTGGGCATATGAAAAAAATCCCCAAAAGTGAGCTTTATCCCAAAAAAGTCCCAAACAGATAAAAAGGGGTGGTCACTTGGCTTATTGCCAGAAATTGAATGGCTAAAAAGCACTATAAACTGCTGAATGTGCAGCTTAAAGTTG
This sequence comes from Tanacetum coccineum, assembly GCA_026074375.1. Classification (NCBI taxonomy): domain Eukaryota; kingdom Viridiplantae; phylum Streptophyta; class Magnoliopsida; order Asterales; family Asteraceae; genus Tanacetum; species Tanacetum coccineum. Next base: position 15,278 of record BQNB010074288.1, on the reverse strand, counting down.
AAGGTTTCTAAAAAAAAAAATGCAAAGTCCACACTTGGACTTTTTTTGGTCGAAAAAAGAAAAGCAACTAGTGGCTTTCAAAGTGGTGTTTTTTCAGACTTATAAAGACTTAAAAACAGTGTGCTTTAAGCAGTCTAGCTGTCTAGCAGCTTAAGCTTTTAAAGCTATAATTTTTTTTTGCAAAGTTGACAGAAAGAGTAATGTCCCAAAAAATTCGAGTTTTAACTAAAACTTGTAAATTTTCTTTGCCTAATTAGACACACACACTCAGCCAAAGGTGGCTGAGTGTTTGTGACCCATGAAACCCCCAAAATCACCCATTTTGGGTTTTACCAAACACCCCCTTAAATAACTCGATTTCCCTTTTTCTTTGATTTAACTTAAAAATAATTAAGGGAAACTAATATTAGTTCTAGTGGAGTATTTCAGTAACAAGAAAAACACAAGTAGCTTCACAATTGAACACGAATTAATGAGTTGAAAATTGGAAAATTAAGAAACTTAAAATAAACCTTTAACTTGCTTTAAATTGCTTGAAAACAGTACAACAACGATTGAAATAACAAACTGAAAGTAAGTTTTACCACTTTATTAAAATTTTTAAAAACAAAATTTTCTGAGTAAAAACAAGTAATGTTGGCTTTGTCTTTTCTTTTTCCCTTTTATAGAAGTCCCCAAGCTTCTATACTAGTGCTTTTTGTTTTGTGGAGTCTCAGCCATCAATCCTAGCCCTTAGGATTGCAAGTGTGTTTCTTTTAGGATTGCCTTGCCCGCCATTGATATACCTCTGAGGGGAAAGGGGATTCCCTTCCAGCGTGGCATATAAACAGGGAAAATGGTTGTGGGTTTAGGTTTAAAAAAACGGTAAAAGGGAGTTTGGGTAAAATAATGGTGGGGTTAGACAACATGTGATAGTTGAAGTTTTGAGAGAAGGCGGGAAACAGGTTTGAGGGGGAAACCCGTGATTGTTTACAGTTTTTAAAAAGTTTTAATTAATAAATACCCAAAAAGAAACCCTAGAGGTTTCCTAAACTTGCCATTCTGTTTTGGCCTTTTTTTTTTTTTATGGTTAAATACGAGTTGGAAATTGGCAATTTGGGCCCTTGTGTTTTAATTCAAAAGGAATATAAAGAGGAAATGGTAAATTGCAGTTTCGGCCCTTGTGTTGTAATAGAGAAGATAAAAGTTTATGGAAACTTGCAAATTCAGTCCTATATATTTTTAAAACAAAACTTTTTCTTTTTACAACCATATTTAAAAACTTGACATTTTAGGTCCCCAGGGTTTATAAAAAATGGTATGGGCCATAATGGGCTTGGGTTATGTATTAATTGGTGCCCCACTGGGTGTGTTTTGTCCCAATAAGGGTTTTGTGGCTTGTAATTGGCCTCCACTAATGTGTTATTTGGGCCCAATAAGGTTCAGGCTTATGTTATTGGGCTTTTTAAGGCCCAATAAGGTTGGGTGGGTTTTTGTGTGTACACTATCATGGCTGAGATTGGTTTGTTCAAGGGCTAGATCGGGTCTTCAAAGATCTTCAAAGTCTCTGTCAATTGCACACAAATGGCTGTCTTCATTGATTGAGGGCCATTTGGTACTTCACCAGTCTCGATAATAACTATTTTGGGCTTTCCCCCGGCCCAACAGATGGGTTGAGATTGCAGAACCAATAGTAATTCTTCAATTACGCTGTGGTTTTGACTGTTGATTGGTTGAGTGACTTTGACTTTCTTATCTGATTCTAATTGGCATTGCATTGGCCTTGGTCTTTTTAACAGCTTTTCCATATTCCGTGTCTGTTTTTGTCCATTTTTTTCTGCTGTGTTTTCTTACTTTATTTTTGGGAGTGATATCCCTTTTCCTAGCACACACAAGTGTAAAAAACAAACATATCTTTGGCAGTTTCTGTCTGTTTTTATTAAGTCATTTTGAGTCCTTATTTTTAATGAAAACATAGGTATTGTGAAATTAAGCACATAACAAAATCCCCCATAGAAACGACATTGCGTGGTCCCTCAACCAATTCTATTGAAGTAAGTCATTATGAAAATTAATACACTTGACCAACCCCTCCACTACAAACTTTTGAAAAGTACAAAGTGTAATGTCCAAAGGAAAGAATCAATAGCTTGATTGACAAATCCCGATAACACCATTATTTTTTTATGTACATTACTACTCTAATTTTTATTTTTTATTTATATATTATTTTTTTTGAATGGTTGTCTTTCTTATTAACTCACAATGGGATCAAAGAGTAGAGAAACGGTCATAATATAGATAGATCTCAAAACACAGGATGATCCATACGGGAAAATTTTCATATCATCTTCCCTCACCCAGATTTTTCCACTAGTCTTAACCCCCCCAAAGCAATTAAACGAGATACATTGGTCGATATAAGTGTTAAGGTGTAGTAAAGCCCACCTACTTATGACCTTGTGAACTTTTGAACTCCCGACATGGAATATAAATGTTTACCTGTGTGTGGGCTTGATTTATAAAAACTCAACCATAGATCAACTTATACTCAATAGTCAAACAAAATTGAAACTGACTCAAACAAAAACAATTTTATTAAGCACTTGTGAAAACTTGATTTATTTTTATTAGAACTTTCAAAATTTTATTATTATTATTATTATTATATATATTATTTTATTTATTGTTTTTTTTTAATTTTTGTTTTAGGTTCTAAAAAGCAAGTAATGCGTTGCTTAGTTTGAACACCTACCTATGCCTCCGCGGCACCCTAGTAGGGGGGGGGGGGGGGGGTGAAATCAACAACCAACGGTCCGGTGTTCTTAGTTTGAAAACCCACCCCTATGCTAGCGTAGTGGGAAAATCACATAACACCTTCTCCTAATAGTCGTCATGTTTAGTGGTCTTAGTTTTGAAACCCTCACCTAGACCTTTCTTTCCAATTGAGATATCACGACACACCAAGTCCCCTAGAAGCAAAGATATCTTAGTATCTTAGTTTGAACCCCCACCTCGTGGTTAGCGGAGTGGGATATCACGACACATCTATTACTTGCTCCATATAATCAAATGTATGCTTTATTGGCATTAAATCTTTTCAAAACTTTTGCTTTTTTAAAGAATCAAGTCACAAATTTGAAGCTTTTTCTGAAAACATCGATTGACTTAGCTGAATTAAATCGAACACGTATGATTAGGCGGATTAGAAGCTTATGGGAGAAAAAGAACACAAGTTATTCATATAAGTTTTTAGACGAATCTTGCTTGACACATAAACTTATATTTAACTCTATCATTTCTCGTTCTTCACTTAAGAATTCAAAGCAATAGAATTCGTGAAAGCTTTGGCCTAAAAGAACTAGCTAGGGCTCAACACGCCCGATCGAGTCAAAAATTTATTCTTACTCTACCCAAAAAGACAAAAACACTTATTCTATTTTTGAAATTTTTTTTTTTTTTTTTTTTGTATTTTTGCAAAAATTTGGCGGTAAAACGGGATTATGTGATAACAACGACTGCAGGCAAAAATCAAATCGAAGATTCCCCCCCATACTAGAACTAAACATCGTCCTCGATGTTTCAAAGGGGTTTCTACGTAAATCTAAGGCCGTTTATGAAGTGTGCCAAAAGATAAAACGTTAGTCGATTAGATTTGGATACTGAATTCCCAAAATGAAGCTGAGGATGTGAAGCTCGAGTTAAAAATGACAGAATCGAGAGCCTTCACAATCCGGGAATACCTGGACATACAATACAAAGCACACAAAACATGGACAGAACATGGGTAATGGAAAATATAAACCTTCTCACACAAAAACACTTATTTATTACTACTACTGATAGGCATGGGGTGCCTCCCAGGAAGCGCTTGTTTAAGGTCGCTATGCTTGACCCATTTCCCCGAATTTAATTATTCTTGGGGAAGGTTTGGAGATCCGGGACAACTTCGGATGGTATGTCCCCTCCAAAATAATGTTTTATACGATGACCATTCACTTTAAAGTTGGGCCCGGAGTTTTGAGATAGCTCGACGATGCCATACGGAAAAACTTGAACAATGGTGAATGGTCCAGACCAACGGGATTTCAATTTGCCCGAGAAAATCTTTAGTCGAGAGTTGAAGAGGAGAACACGATCACCAACGTTGAAAACGCGGTTTTTGATCTTAGCATCATGTATCCTCTTGGTTTTCTCTTTATAGATCAAAGAGTTTTCGTAGGCCTGATCACGAAGTTCATTAAGTTCATTGAGTTGAACTTTTCTGTGATCACCCGCAGTTTGAACATCAAAATTTGTATGCTTGAGGGCCCAGTAGGCTTTGTGCTCTAACTCGATCGGTAGATGACATGCCTTCCCGTACACTAACTTATATGGAGTACACCCGATGGGTGTTTTGTAAGCTGTGCGGAAGGCCCATAGAGCATCATCTAGTTTGTCCGACCAGGAGGCACGATTTTCTCCCACGGTTCTCTCAAGAATACGCTTTAAACCACGATTTGACACCTCAACTTGCCCACTTGTTTGTGGGTGATACGCGGTGGAGAGACGGTGAGTGACTCCGTACTTAAGCATGACCTTTGTAAACTGGTCATTGCAAAAGTGTGTTCCGCGATCACTTATGATAGCTCGGGGGGCACCAAATCGAGAAAAGAGAGTTTTTAAAAATTTGCAAACAACTCGGGCATCATTGGTGGGGAGCGCTTTTGCTTCAACCCATTTTGATAAGTAATCGACTGCCACGAGTATATATTTGTTCCCTCTTGAAGACGGGAACGGCCCCATAAAATCAATGCCCCAGATGTCAAAGATTTCGCAAACTTGGATGGAGTTTTGTGGCATCTCATCACGTTGCGTAATTTTTCCTTGACGTTGACAAATGTCACAATGGGTGACAAAGTCGTGGGCATCCTTGTAGATGGTGGGCCAATAGAATCCTGAGTCAAAGATCTTTCTTGCTGTGTAATTGGCACCATAGTGTCCCCTAGTGGGTCCACTGTGGCAAGCTTTGAGAATGTCATAAGCTTCTTGCCCCGAAACACAACGTCTGATCACTTGGTCAGCACAGTTTTTAAACAGAAAGGGGTCGTCCCAGAAGTAATGTTTAACATCTTTGAAGAATTTATTCTTCTGTTGGGACGACATTCCCTTGACAATAAACTTTCCCGCATGGTAATTTGCAAAATCTGCAAACCATGGGGTATTATCATCTTTAAGAGCAATAGATCCAAGGGTTTCGAGAGGAAATGCTTCATTTATTTCCTTGTTCTCGAACTTATCTTGGTGAGGATTTTCCAGTCTTGAAAGATGATCTGCAGCAAGATTTTCTGCTCCTTTTTTGTCTCGAACATCAATGTCAAATTCTTGGAGCAAAAGAATCCACCGCATCAGTCTTGCCTTAGCATCCTTTTTGGCAAAGAGATACTTAATGGCTGAATGGTCTGTATACACTATGCTTTTGGACATAACAAGATATGAACGGAATTTTTCGAAAGCATACACCACGGCAAGTAATTCTTTTTCGGTCGTAGTGTAATGAGTTTTGAGCCATTCATAGTTTTGCTAGCATAGTGTATAGGTTGAAAATGCTTGTTTTTTCATTGCCCCGAGGACTTGCCCCAATTGCGAAGTCGCTTGCAACATCAAACAGTAGTAACCAAAGGGCAAAGTCCCAGTCGAGATCAATTAGATCGGAGCCTATCAATTTTCCCTTTTGAGTATATTAAAGATTCAATACACTCTTCTGAGAAGAAAAATGAGTCTCTTGTTTTCAACAAGTGAGTCCAAAGACGGGCACATTTTCGAAAAGTCCCTGTATGAACGTGCGGTATAAAAACCGGCATGCCCAAGAAAACTACGGACACCTTTCACAGTAGTCGGGTGAGGGAGCTTGGCTATGACTTCAACTTTAGCACGATCGACCTCAATTCCTGACTTAGAAATTTTGTGTCCAAGAACAATGCCTTCCTTTACCATGAAATGGCTTTTCTCCCAATTTAGGGACAAATTGGTCATCAACACGTTTTAACATTTTTTCCAAATGGGATAGGCATGTAGAGAAAGAATCTCCGAAGACCGAGAAGTCATCCATGAACACTTCCATTGTCTTTTCGATCATGTCATGGAAGATTGCCATCATACATCGTTGAAACGTGCCGGGTGCATTGCATAGCCCAAAAGGCATGCGGCGATAGGCAAAAGTTCCGTATGGGCAAGTGAATGTTGTCTTTTCTTGGTCCTTCGGGTCAATGGGAATCTGAAAATAACCCGAGAAGCCATCGAGGAAACAATAGTATTGGTTTCCCGCGAGTCTTTCGAGCATTTGATCCATGAAGGGTAATGGGAAGTGGTCTTTTCGGGTGGCTTCATTCAACTTTCTATAGTCAATGCACACTCTCTACCCCGTGACCAATCGAGTCGGTATCAAATCATTATCATCATTCTTGATGACGGTTATGCCACCTTTCTTTGGTACACAGTGCACCGGGCTTACCCATGGACTGTCAGAGATCGGATAAATTAATCCAGCGTCAAGAAGTTTTTCAACCTCTTTTTTGATAACGTCGTGGATCTTTGGGTTCACCCGTCTTTGACTCTGAACTGTTGGTTCGTAGTCCTCTTCCATAAGGATTTTGTGAGTACAAAACTCTGGATCAACACCCTTGATATCGGAGAGTTTCCAAGCGATGGCTCGCTTGTGGGATTTTAGAACCTTGATAAGAGCTGCCTTTTCCTCATCCTTCAAGTCTTTTGCAATTATGACGGGCAACTTGTCGTCGCCTTCCAAAAATGCGTATTCTAAATGAGGTGGCAAGTCCTTGAGTTCAACCTCGGGAGGCTCATCAATTGACGATTTAACGGTTTTAGCTTCAACAACTTTAAGCTCTTTCCGGATTCCGGGCGAATAATCTTTATGATTCGGAAGAGGAGGTAACGGATCACTATTGAGAAGTGCTTCCAGAATAAGAATATCACCCTCCGGATCATAGTAAGTAGCATCAATTTCCTGTGAAATTGGCTCGTCATTGATAGCTATAAAAGCATTGGCTTCTTCGAGAAGGAGAAAATCACTATCCCCGAAAGGAGTTAGTGTTGGTGAAGAATTTGAAACAATTGGATCGTAATATGGAGAAGGATTACCGTATGCAACTGAATCAGAAAAACCTAAAACTTCTTGCGAGTATTCTTCACTTGCCAATTCAATGACGTCGATTCGGTTCGCCGTCATATGATTGTAATTAGCCGTGTATCTCGAAGTTTGGTCCAGATTAAATGTGATGGCCTCTTTGCCAACACGAAGGGTTATTTCACCTTCATATACATCTATCAATGCACGACTGGTCTTTAAGAAACACCTCCCGAGAATTAGAGGTACTCGGGGGTATGGTTTAAAATCTATGACCACGAAATCGGCTAGAAATTGGAACTTTCCCACCGTTACATAGACGTCTTCGGCGATACCGATCGGTTTAGTGATTGAACGGTCCACTAACTCTAGCGTCATGCAAGTTGGGGTTTGTTCGGGAAGAGAGAGATCATTCCATACGGAATATGTTGCATGTGTCAATCCTAGTAAATTCATATAGAATAAGAAATCGGCCGGGGTCTCCAAGTTTTTTCGGTAACTTGTTTAGGATGACCGCCGAGCAATTCTCATTCAATGGAGTTCTAGCCATTTCACTCAACTTCTCTTTGTTTCCGATTAAAGTTTTTAGAGTCGAGGCAAATTTTGGCATAAGGGTCAAGGCATCCGTAAAGCTAATTTCGAAACTCAAATCTCTAAAGATTTCATAGAATTTCTCAATTTGATCGTTAGCTTTTTCTCGGCGCCTTTCATCATTTCTTCTTGAAGGAAATGGAATTGATGTTCGTTGGTTAGGCATCGGAGCACTAACGGGATCAACAACGGGCTCGGAAGTTGGATTTTGAGATTGGACTTGAATAACCGGAGGTTGGACGTCTTCGGTGCTTCCGTTATTAGTAGGAAGCATCGTGTCCTTTGTAACCTCGGTATCACGATTCATTACTTTCGGAGAAGAAGATGAAGTAGAAGGAATCGCGGGTCCTTGATATGCAACACCACTCCGGGTGGTGATACCTTTCAAATCCTCCTTCGGGTTAGTAACGGTGTTACCCGGGAGAGTTCCCGAACCTGAAGTAGAGGCGGTATTAGAAGCCACAAACCTGGAAAGCATATCCGTCAAATTGGTCAATTGATTTTGCAATCCGTCCAATTGATTTTGCATGGTTTGGCCTTGAGTTTGCACATTTCTTATGACTGCATCATTGGCTTTGACGTAGCTCTCAAAATCATTCTTTGGCACACCTTGTGTTTGAGGAACGGGAACTTGATAAACAGGAGCTTGATAAGCTGGTGGTTGATTAACCTGGGGACGATGAATTTGGCTTTGGTTGTAATTGTTCCCTCGGTTTTGATTGTAATTATTTCCCCGGTTGAAATTGTTTTGATTATTTCCTTGATGGTTCTGAACGGGAGGAAAACCAGGAGGTCGAATTTGATTTGCAACCATCTGAGGTCGGTAACCGGTATTTCCTTGGTTGAAATTAGCCGCGGCGGCTTGTGACACATACTCTTGGATATTGTCACGATAAATGTTGCCATCGGTGGCTGGACAATTTTGGTAAGAATGACCACCCCCACAAGTTACACAACTTTGCTCGACCGCTTTTACGGGAGCTGGGGTTTGGTTTTTCTTATCGAGAATCAATGTTCTAACCATATCTTTAAGTTCAGCAACATCGGGTGAAACTGCTGGGGTAGAAGAGCTCGTACTCACTTTGGCAACGACTGCCTTGCTTCGTGATTGACGAACTTTGGACTTGCTCTCGATGATTTTTAGGCATTCTCGAGGCATTTTATCCAAAAAGTTACCACCCGCAGCGGAGTTCAATGAATCTTGATCATTCGAATTTAGGGCATTATAGAATGTATCGAGTTGATGCAATTCCGAAAACCCATGATGCGGGCATCCCCTAAGAGGATCATTGAATTGGTCCCATGCTTCGTAAAACGTTTCATCAAATTTTTGTTGAAATCTCGTGATTTCATTTCGAAGATTTGTCGTTTTAGAGGGAGGGAAGAATTTGTTAATGAATTTTGAAACAAGATCATCCCATGTAAGAATCGATCGAGGGGGTTCTTTCTCGAGCCAAATCCGGGCGGCCCCCTCGAGGGAAAATGGGAAAAGCATAAGCTTAACCGACGTTCGGGAACTTCATCGTAGAAGTGATCTTGTTGAAATATCGGATGTGAGCATGTGGGTCTTCTTTATCATGTCCAAAAAATTGCTTGTTTTGAACAAGATTAAGTAGACCATGCTTGATCTCAAAGTTGTTTGCGGTGATTTCGGGAACAACGATCGCATCCTCGTAACCCTCGGTGGGTGCTTCGAGTAATTGCGCCATAGTACGATTATCGGCCATCGTAACTATGGGAGGATTGAAAGTTTCTTGATTGTTATTTGGTTTCTCAAGATTTGGTGATTCAACAGAAGTTTGTCGGACTTGTTGTTGTCGACGTTTACGGGCTTGAGAACGAGTGCGCATGCACAAAATAGGAATATAAAAAGAAAATTTACACTAATTTTTTTTTCAACGATCTATTCACAATTTATTTTAACGGACAATGAGATAAGACAACTTCAACCAAATAATCTACTTACTTCACGGTAGCTCTCAAAATGAAAAACGCACAAGCGAGCGGAGGAGAGGGATAGCGCGAAGCTTATTTCTCCTTTCGGGTCGTAGTTCCTCGGAACAACCCTCCTTATACCCACCTTATAGTTTGTTAATCAAATCGAGGTGAGCCGTACGTCGTAAGCGACACAAATGGCAAGTTTTTAAATCTTTGATTCGAGTTGGGAATTTATTAATGGAGAATACCCCAGTTGGTAGTATTCTTTTGATGGTGTTCTTTTACCACCGGGTAATTTTTATTTCTTTTTATGGACAATGTTTTTATATTTTTGGTTTTTCTTGCTTTATAAATATACTAAAAAGAAAATGAAAAATATTTTTGTACTTTTATATTTTTAATAACAAAAATAACTTCACAAGGAAGGATCTTCAAACACAAATCGTCAAACGATAGTCGTTTCACAGCCTCCCCGGCAACGGCGCCAAAAATTGATTCGTCAATAGTATATATATAATAATACAAGCAAACACTCAACCAATTACCTTTAGCCAAGGATTGGTTAAGAATTCACAAAATAAAATATATGTGTCTGGAAGTATGATTCCCGGGTCGTTATGTCCCAACGAGGCGTGCAATTGAAAATCGTATGACGAGTTGATAATTGATGCTTGAATGGAACGATGATTGATTGGATTTTTCTATTACTATGATTAAAAATGCAAAAACGAATAAATTAAACCTAAAAACGAAAGCTATAACGCTTAAATCCTAAAACGGAACGGAAAACGAGGGTCAAAAACCTAAATTTTGCAATTTTAACCCTAGAACAATTTTTAAACTAAAAATAGATTCTACTTGACTAAAAACGAAGTTTAAAAAAAACTAGACTAAAAACGGAGTTCGTTTGGACCAAAAACGAGTCAAATCAAAAAACGGGGACGAATCCCGTTCTTTAAAAAGTGAAACTTTGCAAAAATGACCCTACAAGAAAACAAATATTTTTCCTAGAAACTATATGACAAAAGAAAATTTTTTTAAAAAAAGTTTATATTTTTCTGACTTTTATTTTATTTTTTATGATTTTTTAAAGTTTTTAAACAAAATAAATTAGAAAAAATATTAAACGTGTATAAAAAATTCTGGAAAAATTACACAATATAGTTAAAGTGTTGATGGTTCCTAGAAAAATAAAAAGGCTTACACGGCTTATCGAATAAGCTGTGTAATAAGCTAAAAATGGGCTTGGGGCTTAAGGGCCTAAAAGCTCTTAAATATTTAATTTAACAAACCTCTACCGGATGAGCTATTGTAGCACAGTGGTAGAGGTGTTGTTATAAAAGTGTTGGTTGATTTGGGTGAGGTCCCGAGTTCAAATCTTGCTCACTCGGGGTCCACCCTTATCCCAACGCTTTTATTTCTCATTTTTTTTACAACTTTTTGAAAAGGCTAAAAATAAGCAACTTTAAAAAAGGAAAAAATTTTGAAACTTGGAAATAAGCTGTGAAATAAGCTTATAAAGCTAACAGTTAGCTTATAAACACAAAAAGGGTTGTTTGGCTTTTTTTGAAGCCAAATAAGCCAAGGCAGCCTTAAATAAGCTCAAACATATCTAAAACAATGCTTATTAAGCATGAATAAGCAGAATTAAACTAAAAACTAAGGCTAAATAAGCTGGAAAAGCTAAAAATAAACTAAATTAAGCTTAAAAACACTCATTAACTTCATATAAGCTTAAATAAGCTCAAATTAAGCTAAACTAAGACTAAACTACACTAATAAGCATTCCTAAACATAAGTAAGCTAAAAGGACAGGAAAATAAGCTGAATAAGCTAAGTTGCACAAAATGGGTCAAAACAGACAACAAACCAGCCCCTGGGTGGCTTTTTGGGCTTAAAAATAAGCCACTTAAAGTGACTCTGGGGCTTAATGGCTTATGCCATTGAAAAGAGTGGCCAAAAATCTATTTAGAAAAGCTTTTAAAAAGTATTTTGAAATAAGAATAAGCCCTTAAATAAGCTTAAAAAGCTGACTATGCTTCATGATGTATGCTGAGTAAATCAGCATATGCTAAGTATAAAGAGCTTTTTCAAGCTTAAAAATAAGTGCTTAATTGGAACTTTACAAGCTTATGGCTTATATTTTTGAAAACTAGGGCCTAAGAGCTTTTTAAAATGCTTTTTGAAAAGATTTTGAAAAACAAATAAGCTTTGAAAAAGCTTATTAGAGGGTTGGTTTGTCTGTTTTTACACTTAGCACAAAATAGGACAGGTTTGACCCATTTTTAAATGGGTCAAAGCAGGCTTAAATCAAAATTCACCAAAGCAAGTAAACACTCAAAATGAGTGTGAAACAAGGCACAAAGGGGCTTTTAAGTAGCTTATGCAAATAAGCTAATCCAACCAAAAGTGACAGATTTGGACCGTGAACTCAATAAGGCCTTAAACTTAATTTTAACTTACAAAGACTAAAAATTAAACTAATTTTGATCTTAAAATAGCTAAACAAAGTTGGCTTATTAACCCATTTGGTTTTTAAAGCACTTTTTACCCATTTTCACCCTTGACCCAAACACCCCTTTAAAGTGTTTAAAAACCAATTTTAAACTGAATGCACAAGTTTTAAGCTTAAAAGACTTAAAGACAGATGGCTAATATGCATAGATGAGCACAAATAAGCACAAAGCACTTAAACAAAACTTTAAGTTAATGGCAAGCAATTAACAGATAAGCATGAATAGCATTAATGGCAACAATAACAGATAAAAAGCAATAATAAGCACAAAATAAGCAGGAATAAGCAAAGCTACAGTAGAATTAAGAAAAAGTGCAGAAAATGTAAAAAAAACTTACAAAGGGTCCAATGACAAGGAACCTAAAACTAATCCTAACACCCCTAAGTCCACATTTCTGAATCAATATCAACCCATGGGTCCATCCAAAATTGACCCAATTTCCTTGCTTGACAGATTTTTTTGTTCTCTTTTTCTTTTTTCTTTTCTTTCTTTTCTTTTCTTTTTAACTGAGTAGTTTTAATGAAATCACAGCTTGTAAAAAGCTTAACTAGTAACTTATGAAAGCTTATAATGAACTTAAAAACACGAATTGAGCTTAAGTAAAAGACAAGATTCAAAACAAACTAAAATTTCATTAAACGTGTAAAACAGATTACAATTTTTTGTAAAAATAATAAAACTAAGTTAATTTGATTAAAAAAAACTAAGATATGCCCTTAGGCTTACAAATGCCCTATTTATACAAAAACGAGCTAGGGTCTTGGTTTCTTGGTCTTTTCTTCTCTTCTTTCTTCTGTGTTTCTTTGTAGAGACAAAAACACAACTGTGCTTGTTGTGTGAGGTGATTCTAAAACAAATCCCAGCCTTCAATTTACTTGTGCTTCTTTTCATGTCATCTCAACCATCGAATTTTGCTTTTCATTGGAAAAGTGAGGATTGCCAAGGTGGAAAGGGGTTTAGTGGAGTGGGAGAAGGGGTTTTATCCATTGAGGGTTTAAGGTATTGCAGGGTAAAGGGGTGGAAGATGGAAACCCGTGACTAATGGGGTTGTGGGTTTCTTTGGCGGGAAAATTCGTTGAAGGGGGAAACAGGGTAAATATTTTGTCCATTTGGCAAGTTCAGTCCCTCAACCATATACTTTCATTTGCAAAGTTCGTCCTTGTGGTAATATAGGTTTGGGGGTTTGGCAGAAATGCCCCCTCAACCTATATATGTTGATTGCAAAATTCGTCCCTTTTTAATACAACTTTAGGGGTTGAGCAATTTTGGCCCCTAAAGTTATATTTTCAGTAAATTGCAAATTCAGCCCTTTTCTTTATATCCTTGTAATACAACTTTGAGGTTTGGCAATTTTGGTCCCTCAAGTTTGTATTTTTCTGATTCAGCTTCTCGGGGTTGACTTTGACTTTGTCGGGGTTGACTTTTCTGTTGACTTTTTGACTTTGACTGACTTTGGCTTCGATTTGACTTTGGATTTGACTTTTACTCACGCTCTTTTCATTCCCGTGCTCGGTTTTGTTCGTTTTTGCTTGCTTTTTCGTCTTTTTCTTGAATATCCGTTTCCTGCACAATACAAATGCAAAACATACAAATACAATGTATTTTTGGTACGTTTTTAGTTATTTAAGTCCGTTTTTAATGGAAAATGGTATGTGTAATTAAGCACATACCAGATCTCTTTTGCTTTTGACCGTCTTAAAATCTTTCTTTATTATATCTTCATGAACTTTCAAATTTCCAATAAGTTCATCAAGTGGTAGAGTTGTTAGATTCTTTGATTCTTCAATAGCCGTAACTTTTGCCAAGTTAGGATGCAAGAGCCTAAGAATTTTTCCTAACAACAATTCTTGCTAGTAAAACTTTCATCAAGGGTTTTATGTAGTAATAATAGTGTTAAATTTAGCAAAAGCATTATCTATTGATTCCTCTTCCGGAATCGTAAATTGTTCATATTGTTGAACAAGAAGATCTATTTTATTATCTTTGACTTGATTATTACCTTGGTGAGTTACTAGTAAAGAATTCCAAATATCTTTTGCGGTTTCACACATAAAAATTCTTTCGTATTCTTTACGTGGCAAAGCATTATAAATTACCATTTTAGCCTCATTATTTTTAGAAAGTTTTTTTTTAATTATCATTTTCTTTATTAAATGGTACTATTTCATCCCTTTTAGTTTCAGGATTATTTTAAAAAGGAAGGAAATTAAAGAATACTAGTAATCTTAAGATCAAACCAAGAACAAGAGTGAGATGTGGGTTGTGATGTTAGAGAGAGTTTGGATGGAAAATGGATGAATTGTATAAATGAAATGTAATGAAATGGAACAACCAACCCTCTCCAAGACTAGGAGAGGGGATATATATAGCCTAACATTGGCCGGCCATGGGCTTAGTTGGGCCACCCATGGGCCTTGGGCCGGACTAGATTACTAATCTAATCATGATACTAACTACGAGCTAAGACCTGTTACAACTTGGAAGTGACCGACACTTTTCGTGTTTCCAACAATCTCCCCCTAAGGGAGGTCACTCCAATTTAAATACTTTAAACCTAGCATACTATGCTTTATCTTTAGTCTTTAGCTCGCACTCTTGACTTTCTCTTGTGAATATGTTGTAGTGATCATTGACTTCTTGGATTGAGCTTGTTCCTTGAATTTGTATTTGACATTGTGATCTTGAGCATCTTGAGATCATCAACCAAGCACAATCTCTACGCCATCTTGTAACTTTGCCATCTTGTGGACTTGCGACTTCTGGACCGACATGCTCATACCATTCTTGAAAAGCTTTAATGTTGCATCTTTCTTGAAATTCTTTAACTTTAACACTTTGACACTTCTAGAAAGATGTGTGGTATCAGAGTAGCGGAAGTCTTGAAACATGTACTTGAGCTTTCATGATGACTTTATGTTTGTCGGTCGGGTATGAGCATGTGGTTATAGATCTTGTGAGCCAGCTGGAATCAGGAACCTCCACCACCATTTTACATAGACTACATAAAACAGTTAGCAATAAAGCAGGGGGACGAATATAGCTTTGTCATTCATCCAGGTTTGGTTGGAGAAACCATCGGATCCGTGAGGATCGACCTGTGATCAGATAGATTCAATTTAAGAAGAATC
>BQNB010074287.1:0-31843 GCA_026074375.1 Tanacetum coccineum | reverse complement strand
CTACTAAAGCTAACGAGTGACGAGTCTACAAAGGTAGGTCCAAGGGTTTGATTACTCTTTTTAATCTTTGTCGATACCAATATTCCGGAAAAGGCGACAAAACCACACATACACATCCATAAAAATAGAATAGACATACATGGTTGCATTCATTCCTTAACTCGAATAAGCTAAATAGTAGGACTAGTAGTCTTCACTAAAAGTCGTAAACCAGCAAGGGCGACAAACCACATATATACACATTCATAACGACGGAATAGACATACATGATTGCATTCATTCCCCCACTAGAGTAAAACCAAGGGTCGGGATGAAGAATGAAATAAGATAGGGATCTTCTAATCCTTTACCAATAGTAACAAACCAACAAAGCGGACAAAATCACACATACATGGCAGTAACGACGGAATAGACATATGTGATTGCTCGCATCCTCATTCGAGTAAGACCAAAGGATACAGATTAGGAAAGGGAAAATAATTGTTGTTAAATAAAAAGAACAAAACAAATAGATTAAGTCTAAACAAATAAGGTTCAGTGTTGCTAGTACTTTCCTGACCGTACCCATGATAAAGACACATAAATATAGACATAAACATCTTGATCATAGATCAACAAAAACAATCTTAGTTGGCATTCCCATAACGGTCAACTCTCAATCATCCATAATATACATACTTTACAACGTTAGTGGTGATATCAACAACTTTATACAAGAAATACATGGTTGGTTTATTTCGACCAACATACAACAATACTCTACAGATTCACCTTTTTTGTACTTTTCACTTTTTTTGAAATTTATTATTATTTTTTTTGAACTTATAAACTACGAATTTTGATGTATTTTCACCATCTTCATGATCACAATAAATCCGGATATATTATCCATTCTCCTTCATACTTCGGATGTAAAAAAATGATTTGCAAAGGTAGTAAAACACACTAAAAGAATAAGCCGAAAAACATACACTACTTTTACATTCCCAATAGCATTATGCAATTTTCCCAACCTACCGTAGATAGAAAATTTTGCATTACGACAGGAAATACAATACTTTATAGAAAAGCAACTAGCAACCGATTAAGGACTTAATCTAATAGGGTAGGCTAAGGTGTAAAGGTGTAACGAAACAAATATTTGGTGTAAGAAAAGAATGGAATGACTCAGCAGGTTTTTCTAGAGGTATCTTACTCCAAAAATAAGAGTAAACAAAAGGGTTTATACGGGGTTTAACTAACCAGTGCAGTTAGTTAATATCACAACATGTATAGGATTTTTTGGTGTAATCCTAGAAATTTAACAGTTTAGAAAATATCACTCCATCTATTTAAAATAGTACTTATTATTGTGGTGTCGAATAGATATACCAAGCCAAGTTCTAAAGTCTACAACATCACTGGCACACTCACATTTTTGTGGAATTTGGGTAAACATTTGGAAACGAATAAGGCTGAATTCTCACAATATCTAACAAGGTTTATGTGTGCGGGTTATGTAACTAATAATTTTACAAAAGTATGCTTGAAATTTTTTTAAATTTAGGCATAATTTATGCATTTTATTATGAAAATATGGAAAAGTAAGCGTTCTAATTCTCTTCCCCTACTAGAAATATAAAACGACCTCGTTGTATAAATATAACATTAAAAACAAGAAATTAAAAGAATTAGAACGAGAAACACCCCAGGGATTTGCTCGGTATGATCCTCCATGTTGCGTTTATGAGCAAGATTTTGTGTTGTGAAAGCATTTGTATTCCAGCATGACTACAACACACAGAATTACAGAGTATTAATACTCCACCAAAAGTCATCATTTTTGTTCAGTAAGGCCATGTTTAAGATATAGGAAAAACCAAGGCAATTCTATCTCCGGTATTTAACGGTTAGAAAACAAAAAAACAAAAAACTGTACAGGAAGTCGATAAACTGTAACCCAAAACCAGGATACGCCGTATTGATACCTGTAAAAAGTATTTAAGGTACGGGTCAGATTGTCAAATACGTCGTATCATATTCATGAATACGTCGTATAGATAATCTGACAAAAATGTTTAAATGCGGAAAAATAAACAATGGATAACGTCTAGACAATCAGTACGCCGTATCTATTGAGACTGGATACGCCATATCGAAAGTCTGGGAAGACAGACTCGATAAAAATTGAAAAATAAAATTCCGAGTTATCTCTCACCAAGCACTTTTGTTTACAGCGAAGTCTTTAAGTTAGACTTGTCTTCAGCTCTTCATTTGGTACGTTTTACAAGCTACCCTTGGTCCTTCTTGCGAAAAATTTCATGGTAGACGCTTGACACAATTCCATCGGTTCTTTTCCAGGTATTGTACTCGCATGTGTTGACGGCGATGTATTCTTCATTAGTACCAAGCGAGTACCTAATTACTTCAAATTTTTCGGATTTGCACACTCCTTCATTGAGCAGTTCTTTCTCTTCATCATTACTAACCGAGATATCGTTCAATTCACTGATGTTATGCCCATAAATCTTCAGCTTAGGTTTATCAAAACATTCTTGACCTATTTCAAACGCATAAATGTTGTTCCTTTCTTGAGCATTAAAATAAGTCTTAAAAAACCGGTTGGGATTGTCGTGCAAGTGGTTTGTGCTTTTAGATTCTTGTCTTTCGTCGTCACTTAATACAATGTCATCTGACAATACTTCATTATCACCACCTTTTATCCAAAATTCCTATAGTGCGTTCTTGGTTCACCTTGATCCAAAATTTTCTCTATATGTGCGTCTTGTTTTTCCTTCCATTTTCCAATTATTTTGATTATTTGTGATTCGAACAATTAATTGTATATCAAGGTAGTCTTTGGACCATGGTCCACGATCATCGCGAAAAAGATAAAAAGATTGTAATTTTTTTAGGTTTTGGTGGATGGGGGGAGTGGTGCGGTAGTAATTTTATGGAAAGTGATATTTTTCGCAGTTAATTCTTTCCAAGTTGTGTGATTTTTGCCGATTCTAGCGTCATGCTATCCACACTTTGCGTGCAGAGCTCCAGGTATTAGCTTTTGGAGAGCTGGTTTTAGAGAGCAGGAAAAACATGTAGAATTTTGAATTCAACCAATTAATGAAATCAAGGTAGTCTGGACCATCGTCCACATCATCGCAAAAAGATGTATTTTTATAGGTATGGGATAGGGGGTAGTATTTGTGAAAGAATTTTTCAGTTAATTCTTTCCAAGTAGTGATTTTGCCATCTACCTCATCTATCCACCACTTTCGTGCAGCTCCAGTAAGCGAGAGCAGGAAAACATGTAGTCGAAGTTGATGGGGATCAGTATTGGGAATTTTAATTAATTCTAGTATCGCCAGGACTTTTTTCGTGTGGTCGACTACGTCATCGCCATTCGTTCCATTGAAAGCATTATCCCGTAGTATTTTCAAAAATTCGTACCGAGTTCGAATTTGGAATTTTTGTTGAACCCCGGTGTCGTAGTATTCGAGACATAATCCGCTCGAACTTCCATCCTGTATTCTCCTAAAGTAAATTTCGTCATAGTTCTAGATACAACTTTCCTTGATCGAACCTCAATAATCAGCACAACCTGAAACCAAGGTAAAAATATCAGTAGGATTTACTCGAAAGAAAATAAATAGAGAAAACTAAGCACGAAAACTAAATACGAGAATTTAAAGTCTGTTCTTGTATCAGATAGTCGATATGCCGTATTCAATTAATTGAATGCGCCGTATTGACTATTTGAATGGAATACGATGTATTGGTTTAAAAAGATTGATACGCCATATTCAACTGGTAAATACGCCGTATCGATTACTCGACCAGAATAGTGTACAGAAACACACAAAGAAAATTAAACAATTAAAAACACAGAAATTTAAACTAATCTAAATTACGTTAATCTAGGTTAAAACAAAAATACTAATAAAAATAAAAATTAACAACTTCACTCCCCGGTAACGGCGCCAAAACTTAATGTGTCGTTGTGCGTAGGTATTATTTATTATCAAGTTTTATATTTATATTTTGCCGACTTTACCTAAAAACAATACTAATGGGCAGTGTACCCGATCAGTTGTAGCTTCGTTGGTAAATAGGGTGTCGATCACTAAGAGCGAGAGTGTTAATTCCTAAGTCTACTAGTATTTTAGTTATCTATGTTAGATCTAATCTAAGTTAGTTCTAATTTAAACCTATGCTAAACCTAATTCTAACAGATAAGGGGGGTTTTCAGTCTGAGAGATTGGCACAGGTTTTGGTGGTAACTTACACCTATTTAGTCACGATAACATACGCAAGCAAATAATCAGAAGATAGAAGAGCGGTCAAGCCTATTTTAAGGAAACTGTATTAACCATGATTAATCCAATTAAAACGCAGGTTTGTTTATTAGTGCAATGATTGGCTTATCTCGAGGGGCATATGATGACATTAAATAACGTCACTTTTATAGCGTCATTTATCACATGTTTCTTACCTATTTTTGTATAATTATTGCATGAGTAGGTACTTAATTGCTTAAAGTTGTTATTTGCAGTAATTATAGAGTAATTGGTGAAGTTATGCTAAAAGGCACACATTTTGGAGCTTAAATAAAGAAATATGAAGATTATTGTTCTGAAAACCTATATGTTGTATCCATCAAGGAAGATATGACGTATATGTGCCTGCACTTCACAAGAAACCATGAAGAAATAAAGATCGATATGCCGTATCCAGAAGACTCTATACGCCGTATTGAAGATTATTTGAACATTCTGGAAGATATTGAACGTAGTCCCTACTCTACGAAACCTACAATACGCCGTATTGACGTCAACCAATATGGCGTATTGAAGAATTTCCACACACTATAAATACAAATCCCTACACACGAGTTTAGGGTGTGCTTGCACATATTTTTGATACCCTAACCACAAAAGTCGATTTTCAAAGGCAAGAAGAGCAAAAATGTCTCGTAATGCCCTTAATTCCATATGAAATACCTTGTAATCATCTATACTCTAATAATTGTTCGATTTTTGGTATCATTTATTTAACTAGTTTACCTTGGTTGGTTCGATTATTATTCTTGTATTCATTATAATGGTTATGGGCCATTACATTTAGGTATTAGCCATGTTTATGAAGATTTAACGTTTGGTTTGTTTATCTCGATTGCTTAATTTATCGTTTATATGTTGATTATGTTTATCAATTTATACTCATTTACGTGCTTAAGTATGCGACCTGTCATTCAACTGCATCTAGGAATGCTAAATATCGAGCTATGTAGATATCGGGATAGCTCTCCATATCCGCAAATTATATATCTAGAATCATAGGATCACAAATAATGACCTATCCTTGCCATTTTTTTAGTAAACAAGTTGGACTAGCTTGTGACCTGGGATCAACAAATGACGTTCTGATTTCCTTGGTAAGGACTTGGACAGTGGACTACTAGTATATAAAGAGCCGTTAAGAAGTACGTTAGTAAAGTCTCGTTGAGCTAGGGTTTAATAAGATCAACATTCTTAACCTCCTAAGATAGATTATAATCAAAAAATGCTTGCTTTATGCGGATGAGTTTAATTATGACATAATTAGCATATCTTAGTTTTAGGAAGAAGTGCCGCCTAAATCTAGGAATGATATGCCCCTCGAGATAAATCAATCATTGAACTAATAAACAAACCTGCATTTTAATTAGATTAATCATGGTTAATGCAGTTTCCTTATAATTGGCTTGATCGTTATTCTATCTTCTGATTATCTGCTTGCGTGAGTTATCATGTCTAAAGTAGGTTTAAGTTACCACCAAAACTTGTGCTAGTCTCTCATATCGAACCCCCCCCCTTCATATTAGAATTAGGTTTAGCATAGGGTCAACATAGATTAGATAGATTAAAACTAACTTACCCAACTAAAATACTAGTAGACTTAGGAATTAACACTCTCGCTCTTACTGATCGACACCCTACTAACCAACGAAGCTACAACTGATCGGGTACACTGCCCGTTAGTGTTGTTTTTAGGTAAAGTCGGCAAAAATATAAATGTAAAACTTGATAATAAATAATACCTACGCACAACGACACATCAAGTTTTTAGCGCCGCTACCGAGGAGTGAATTTGTTTAATTTTTTTTAATAGTATCGGATCATGTCATTCCTAGATTTAGGTGGTACTTCTTCCTAAAACCTAGACACGCTATTTCTTGTCTATAATTTACGCATAAAATATAAAGCAATCTTTTGTTGATTATATTCAGTTTATTAGGAGATTTATCAATGGTTTGATCTGTATTAAACCTAGCTCAATGAGATCTTTGCTATATTATCGAGTAACGTCTACTGGATATTTCTTAGTTGTCCTCTGTGCGGGTGCCTTTTAATAAGGGAATTAGTTTGTAAGGTGGTGGTTATTGTCATAAGGCGTGTATTTAATGGTTCTCTTAATACATTGGTTTGGGACTTGGTTGTTTTGGTGTAATTGGTGGGCGGTGTGTTGTTGGTGCGTTGTTGGTGAGCTTGAGAGGATGAGTCAGTGAGCGTGTGGGAGTGGAAGTGTGAGTGGTTTAGTGTGGAGATGTAGGTTGCCCCCCCCTTCACATTAGAATTAGGTTTAGCATAGGGTCAACATAGATTAGATAGATTAAAACTAACTTACCCAACTAAAATACGGGTAGACTTAGGAATTAACACTCTCGCTCTTAGTGATTGACACTCTACTAACCAACGAAGCTACAACTGATCGGGTACACTGCCCGTTAGTGTTGTTTTTAGGGAAAGTCAACAAAAATATAAATGTAAAACTTGATAAAAAATAATACCTACGCACAACGACACATCAAGTTTTTGGCGCCGCTGCCGAGGAGTGAATTTGTTTAATTTTTTTATTAGTATCGGATCATATCATTCCTAGATTTAGGTGGTACTTCTTTCTAAAACCTAGTCACGCTAATTCTGTCATAATTAAACGTATCCGCAAAAAGCAATCTTTTGTTGATTATAATCTATATTAGGAGATTAATAATGGTGATCTTATTAAACCCTAGCTCAACGAGACTTTGCTAACTTACTGCTTAACGTCTCTTTATATACTAGTAGTCCACTGTTCGGGTCCTTACCAAGGGAATTAGAACGTCATTTGTTGATCCCAAGTCACCTGCTAGTCCAACTTGTTCACTAAACCAATGGAAAGTATAGGTCATTATTTGTGATCCTATGATTCTAGATATATAAATTGCGAATATGGAGAGCTATCGCGGCATCTACCTAGCTCGATATTTAGCATTCCTAGATCTAGTTAAATGATAGGTCGCATACTTAAGCACGTAAACAAGCATAAAATGATAAACATAATAAAAAATCAACGATAAATTAAGCAATCGAGATAAACAAAGCAAACATTAAATCTTCATAAACATGGCTAATTCCCAAGGGTATTAGCCCATAACCATTGTATCAGATACAAACATAATAAATGAGTCAACTAAGGTAACCTAACCGAGTTAAACAAATGATACCAAAAATTGAACGATTATTAGAGTATAGATGATTAAAAGGTGTTTCCTATGGAATTAAGCGCGTTACTTGACCTTCTTTGTGGTTAAGGATTTGAAAATATGTTTAAGCACACCCTAAACTCATTTTTAGGGATTTGTATTTATCGTGTCTGGAAAATCGTCGATACGTCGTATTGGTTGAGGTCAATACGGCATATTGGCAGTTTCTTGGAGTAGGGACCACGTTTAATATCTTCAAGAGTCTTTCAATACTCGATCTTGGATACAGCCTATAGAGTCTTCTGGATACGGCGTATTTCTCTTTAATTCTTTGTGGTTTCTTATGAAGTGCAAGCACAGATACGTCGTATCTTCCTTAATGGATACGACGTATTGGTAGTCAAAACAGTAATCTTTAAATTTCACCGTTTAAGCTCCAAAATGCATGCCTTTTAGCATATCTTAACCAATTACTTCATAATTACTGCAAATATCAACTTTAAGTAATTAAGTACCAATTCATGCAATAATTATACAAAATGGGTAAGAAACATGGGATAAATTATGCTATAAAAGTGATGTTATTTGATGTCATCAGGCTCTTCTTTAGCTAATAAAGCATGGAAATAGCACCATAAAGCATTTGTAGAAAGTTGATGTCTTATAGAAACAGGTTTTGAAGGATCGTCGATGATTGTTGTAAACGGATGATCTTTTGTCCATCTTTTTTGTGTAAATTATAGGTTGTTAGAAAGTGTGCATGTTTGAAGTGTCTATAATCCTTGATGATGACTCAGATAAGCTGGTGTCTGGAGGAGCAAATGGATTTGTAAATGTATCACTATCAAACTTTGCAACTTCTTCATTCATTCAACATTTATAGAATTGATTGGAGAGTTTGTTGCATCAATGTTTGGTGAAGTACTTAGAGAGGGAGAATCTTTATCAATGGAAGTAGAAGAAGAAGAAGCTCCGGCTGTATCTGGTGGAAGTAGAGTTGCAGCAAAAATAGGGGTAGATACCGCACTTGGAGGTTTGAAGTATTCATCAAACATTGGTTGAAACAACAAATCCTAGTCATTCTTTATAGGAGGTTCAACTGATGTTAAAGCAACCTGGTTTAGCACGAGTCCCAAACTAATGTGTCCATAAGTCAACCTTTGAAGTTCGGGTCTTGAACCGTGTTATTCAGAAGCCATTTGAGTAAGTTCATCAAATTATATGTTCATTGTTTCCATTATTTGTCTGGACCTTTTGTTGTAGATCCGGTACGCCTTCTTGGATGGTGTATAACCGATGAAGATTCCAATATCTACTTTAGGCTGAAGTTTCCCAAGATCCTTAAAATTGTTTGTTGGATAACATAAAGAACCAAAAACGTGAAGATACTTGAGTTCTGGTTTACGATCTCTAAGCAGTTCATATGGAGTTTTATTATAATGGGTATGGATAAGGGAGCGGTTTTGAGTATAACATGCAGTAGCTACAGCTTCAGCCCATAGAAATAATAGAGATTTAGATAAAATAAGCATGG
The DNA here is from genome assembly GCA_026074375.1 of Tanacetum coccineum. NCBI lineage: Eukaryota > Viridiplantae > Streptophyta > Magnoliopsida > Asterales > Asteraceae > Tanacetum > Tanacetum coccineum. The sequence continues at coordinate 22,829 of BQNB010074287.1, read as the reverse complement.
TTCATGTAGCCTCTACCAACGTGCGGTTACGCCTTTCAACTACACCGTTTTGTTGTACATGTAGTGGATGTATGATAAGTAATTCCAACCTCTTTCTTGTAATTCCGTAAAGTCTGATTAATAAATTCAGTGTTGTTGTCGGTACGAAGGTATCTTACTATAGCATTAAGATTGACTTGAGCTTGCTTTAAAAATTTAATGATAATTTTTGGAGCCTCATCTTTAGTTCCCAAAAACTTTACCCAAGTAAAACGAGAGTAATCATCAACGATGACAAGAATATATCTTTTCTTGTTTATACTTTCTATATGCATCAGTCCACATAAATCCATATGTAACATTTGAAGTTTCTCATTTTCTACTTGGTTCTGGCTTGTGTGGATGAGATTCCTTCTTTCTTTTTCCCATTTGACATGCCAAACACAAATGATCTTTAGTATACTTTAACTTGGGCAACCCTTTGACAAGACCTTGTTTAGCAAGTTGATTGATGGTACCGAAGTTTAATTAAGAAAGTCGATGGTGCCATAACTAAGATTTTGTCTTTGAGGATTTAGAGAGTAGAAAAATTGGAGAAGACTTCATCATATCCGCCATTGAGATTGTATAAAGATTAGAACTACGAGATCCTAAAAGTAGATCAACACCTTCCAAGTTCCGTACAAAACAAGTGTGTTTTCTAGAAGCTACGTTGAGATCCGAATCACAAAATTGACCAACAAAGAATAGATTATGACCAAGTCCTTCAACGTACTAAACAGGTGAAATAAGAATATTCCCCATTTGTAGATCTCCGTATCCTATAATAGCTGCAAAATGATTGTTGCTGAATTGGAACGTTCTGATAAACATGGAAACAAAATTGATGAGCTTATCACGGTATCCAGTCTTGTGTTTGGAACACCCATGGTCTAAATACCAAAGAACAATTTCTACAAGAAGAAAGAAAAACATATTTACAAAAGGGTGGATCCCTAACTTTTGATTGGGTTCCGGGTTGTTAGTGAACCTAAGTGACTCCTAGATAGTTGAACATCTAAGGTGGAAGTTCCTCATCCCGAATAATTCCCTCAAAACCAAAGTCATGCAAATTAAATAGATGAAATTCTGTATATAACATGCATTTAGAGAGTGATTCTTGGACATTGTCATATCTAAGACTTAGATTATGACATAGTACATCAACCGAAATTATTGTGGTTGTTAAGATACGCCCAGGAGGAACAACTATGGTGGACGTATCATAAGAAGAAGGGGGCACAATTTTCCTACCAAGTTAATGTCCTACCAGTGGGTATCCATTTAAGTCCTACACTTTTAAAGATCTATCTTGTTGGTTTCCATTCACTTTTAACTTTTTGATTTGTAGATTTAGCCACTTTACATTTTTGCATTTTCTTAAGATATTTAACACCACAAGCATCATCATTTGCAAAAAACAAACATTCATTACAAGATAAGCAAATAGTATCACATTTCTTTGACAAATCAACATTCTTAACATTCATATTACAATCTAAAATATGATTGTTCTTATTAGCACTAGACTTAAACTTCCTATGGTGGGCTTTTACGTTATTTTTCTTGCTTCTACTTGATGATTGCGAGATCCTATCATTCTTTGTATTGCTCTTAGGCTTTGATCCGCTAGCATTAGTAGAGCTTACTCATCATGTAGAACATAACATAGTGTTGTCAGTCTTTCGAGTGTTTTGCCTTACTACATGCTTTTGTGTGATTGTCTCAATTGTCTGTGTCATTCTAGATGCATCTACGTAAGGCTTATTGTTCTTTCTATGGCTTGTAGCGGGAGCCCACTTTTCATTCCCTCTTTAAGTGAATGGGCATGAGGCACTAACATATACTAATAGTTCTTGAATTCGCTTAGCAAACTTAGAGGCTTGACCTATATGTTTATCTAAAGGTTTTAATGCTCCAGCTTCTTCTGTTAGGAATATGAAAAGTATCAGTCACTTCCAATATAGATAGTCATAGCTCATAGATTAATCATATATAATGTTAGTAAGCTAATCGGGCCAAAGACATATGGAAAGCCCATGACTAAGCCCATGTCCGGTTATAGCTTGATGTATTTATACCCTCTCCACACATGGAGAGGGTGTTGGTTGTTTATTTTTCTCACATACTTAAGCTAATATTCTCTACTTTGTTTCTCTCTCTAAGTTTTCATCCAACCATCTCTTTCTCTATCTAAAACCCTAAATGAATCCCATACTTTATGTGTTAAGATATTCTAGAATTGGTGTCAAGAGCCATGGGGTGTTTGTGAAGGTTTTGTGTGCGTTTTTTCTACCCTTTTACTCGTGTATTTTAGTTCAAACCTATCAAGAGATTTTCATCTTTTAAGGGTTTAAAAACCATAAAGATTTTAACTTTCTTCTTTATTTATCTTAGTTTAGGCTAGAAGTACAAGAAAATCTTTAAAAACCTATCAAAAATTTCATCTTCTTGAGTCTTTTTGGTTAGAAAAAGGGTTTTGTACCAAGAATCTTAATTTCAAATTTTTCGTGTCAAAAACGTTAAAGTTTGTGTTTTTAAGGTTCTAATAGTCTTAGACAGGTAAGAAGTACAAGAAAAATCGGGTAAAAAGGTCAAAAAATGAGTCTTTTTAAGATTTTTGAGTTTCGAAGTGTATAGGGCGAATTATAAGTATTTGGTCAGGCGAATTATACGTGTTTTTAGTTAGGCAAATTATACGTGTTTTTATTCAGGCGAATTATACGTGTTTTTGTTCAGGCGATTTATCCGTGAATTTCTTCAGGCGATTTATACGTATTTTTCAATAGGCTATTTATACTTTAATTTGTTAAGGCGATTTATACGTTGATTTCCAAGGGCGATTTATACGTATTCTTGTTAAGGCGATTTATACGTGTTATATTACACAGGCGATTTATACGTAGTTTCTTAAGGCGATTTATACATCTTCCTTTAGGTGATTTATACGCTTTCATTAGGTGAATTATACGGTTGTTCTTTGATTTGTAAAATCTCGTGAAAACTTGATTTCCCGATTTTATCAAGAATTGTAAAATCCCGTGTATTCCAAAGACTCAATTACATTAATCAAACCTCCCTTTAACACAACAACCTCTAATCACTATACGATCATTTTTTATCTTATCACATTAAAATGGATTCAATTATTTCACTTGGACAAAAGAATACTCCTGTTGATTACATGATACTCTCCGGTGCTGACAATCATCCACCAATGTTGGAAAAGGACCTGTATGATTTGTGGAAAAGTAGAATGGAATTATACATTTAAAACAGAGAGCATGGAAGAATGATAATTGAATCAGTTGAAAATGGTCCACTCATTTAGCCCACTGTTGAAGAGAATGGGGTGACCAGAACAAAGAAATATGCTGAATTATCTGCTGCTAAGAAAAGTCAAGCTGATTGTGATATGAAGGTAACCAATATAATTCTTCAAGGTTTACCAGTTGATATCTATTCACTTTTTAATCATCACAGAGTTGCCAAGGATTTATAGGAGTGTTGATCCCCAATGAACAGATCTTAAAATCCTTAGCTTGATGTAAGGTTTAGTATCCTTGGATAAATCCAAAAGTACTAAGACTAAAACTTTGAGTGTATGATATAAACTATGTGGAATCTAGTTTATACCACTAAGAAGAATAAAGAAAAAGTATGTTTGAGACACAAAAATACAACCAAAACAAAAAGCTCTAATATATTAATACGAACACTCTTTGATAGTGTTAGGGTTTACAACCTTGAAGCTATGAAAAACTAGGTGTAACATTTCGTATTTAAGGTCACTATTTATTCCGAGCTTTATTTCTATTTTTATTTTTGTGCAAAGTCATTAATTTTACGTTTACCCGATTTGGTAAAAATTCCCGTTCTCAGCTTTAAGTGAGTCGTATTTAGGAATCTATTCCGTCTTCGTGCCTTAAGTGGTTTAATATTCTCATAAGACTCCCCGATGATCATAATTTACATCATTGTCATTTTCCGTTGTGTTTCATATTTACGAAAATTTCTTGCTTAAACTCGCGTTTTACCTTAAACCTTACCTTTATTTAACTAATACTTACTCTACATTTTAATTAAATCTTACAACAATAAAAAAAAAAATATATATATATATTATTTTCATATTAAAAGGCCTATGGTTGGTTATCTACACACACACACAAACCATTTCACTTTTCTATAAACCATCATTTTTCCATTTCTCCATACATGCAAAACCTCTTCATTTCACCTAGTTTCAAAAAAAAATCACCTCCTTCTTCTCCTTGTTGCTTCTGTACACCATTCTACCACCACCACCACTCTCCCAAAAACTTTCTACTCATTTTTATCATCTTATCACCATCCTAGAGTTGCTTGCAAAGTTTGGTGAAGTTTCTTGAAGACTTGAAGATGTTGTGGATGTATTATTGAAGGATTTTCATTAGGGTTTCTTGAGGGAAATATTAGTGATATTTAGAAGGGTTAGAGGCATTCTAATCTTTGGTTTTTGGGTCTTCTTTGGTTCTAACTCAGCCCTTAACAAGAAGGAAGTGTTTGTTGGTTTTGATTTTCTTGTCTAATTCATTTGCTAGTAAGGTTACTTCTTGATCTTTGATTTTTCTTTTACTTTTAATCCATGAAAATAGATGTTTAATTCTGGAAATGCATGTTTATATGATGTATGAGTTATGTATAAGAGCTTGGTATGGCATTGCATGCGATTGGTTAGAGTTAGGATTGATGTTTGGATGGGTTTTGGAGTAAATAATTGGGACTGTTTTGAAACAGTAGCAAAAACGTGTTATAGCAGAAACATTTTAGCTTGGAGCCTATGATTAAATTACATGTCTGGATAGATATATGTCTTGGCATCATAGGATAGTTGGATGGCCAACCAACTCCTTGGGATGAGGGAGATATGGTCAAAATAAGAAAATAAGTCAAATATGGACCTATGATTAGAAAACAAATTAACCTCTAGGTTTTTGCAATAAAAGGTTAGGTTTTAAAGATTGTGTCAGTGGTAGACATCTTAAGGAAGCTATATCCTTTGGCCTCACTTTCATTGCTATCATGGTTTGGGATTTATGGCCGTTTTCGTAAAGGGTAAATGTTTTTGAAACTTTTTGTTTTGGGTAACCAGGTGTAAAATAGTCTTTTCACATAGTTATGAAACTTTGTAGATTATGAGTCTTATATTTTTGAAAACTAGACTCAAAGAGATTTTTAGGAGTGAAAGCCTCACATTTAGAACATTTGTGAGCTAGGAGATATGAGTCCATGAAGTCGAGTTAAAATCAGAAACTAAGTTTTTACGTCTAGTCTCAAAATTAAAAAACGTATAGTACACCTTGATAAAATAAAAACTAAAAGCCGAAACTTAGTAGATGTTCATTTACCTATAAGACCAGATCACAAGTCATTTTAGGAGTAAAGATGATTTGGGGAAGTTCTAGTGGAATGACATGCTTATCTCGGAAACACATCTCATGATCACTTGTTTAAATTTTTACGTATTGTTTCTTTCTACGTACTAAGTCGCGTCATGTCTTTTAGGAGGTTCTTAGGAGTACTTCCCGCTCGTTCGAGACTCGTCATACTTCTGATCTAATTTTTCTCTCGGTGAGTTCATAGCCTCGCCTTTCTACTTATAAATGTTTTTATAAACCCTGCGAGGGAGATACATGTGAGTTTTATAAATTAAGCACAAGTGATTTTCGGTTGCTGGACCCGATTATGAACTAATTGCATAAGTACCTATTGCAAAAAGGCCCTTAATTTCATGCACTGTTAATTACCTATGATGGGTGAGCACTAGTACATTAAGTAGATCTATTGGGCCGTGATTGCCCTGTCTAGGGTTGTGACATCCATGGCGCAATCACCCCTAAAGGACATTTTGTATTGAGAATTTCTTTAGGTATATTGTAATATTACCTAGTTGTGGGGCATATGGTTATATATTTATAATATGTTGGTTAACGTTTCAGTGGCATGAGCTTAATGCATTAGTGATTAAAACTTGTTTGATCCACAAGTTTTCGATGATTAAAAATATTTGTGTTCACTTTTTATTTCATATAAACTCTATGGATTCAATCAACGTTTTCATTGACTTTTTAGCATGTTTTATCTCAGGTAATCAGGGTTGATGGCTTGGAGTAGAGAATGGAGTTTAGCGCGAAATGTTTTGACTAAACTTGTTTAGGTTCCATTCATTGAAAACACTTTGTGTTATGGTTTTAAAACTTATGTTATGATGTAGTATGGTGACGATCTTGTGGACAAATTTTTGACTCTGATTTTACATGAATGGGACAATGTTATGTTTTAAACGTCTCTTTTATGTAGTTCTTTATATTCTTATGTTGTTGTGCTATGACTTAACACCCAAACTGTTGGTTCCGCTGCAATGTAAATTTGGGGGTGTTAAAGATTGGTATAAGAGCTTAAGGTTATAGAGAACTATGTCGTTTTTCAAAACATAAACTATAACTTTTTTTCTTTCGCGCGCTAAGACTCCTCGTAGCCCTCGTCCAAGTTAAGCTTATGATTCCTATTTAAGTACTTATGCACGTTTCGGGTGCATTGCTATTAAAATATTTATATGATAAATATTATGATATATTAAGATATATATCGATTACCATGCTTATTCAAAAAGCATTGAAAAATTATTTGCTTTAATTACATAAAAATGTAATCCATATACATAACAAATATTATTATTCATATTTGGTTTATTATCGATCATTACGTTCGTTCATGGAGTATCGTCATGCAATTGCATATTTGCATAAGTTATTATTCATATAATATTTTTATATAGTGACCTTATGGAATTATTTTACGTGATTTACAGATTATCATGGCAAACCTACCTCCTCCTAATCATGTTGCGAATCTTCCCGAAGATGATCCGAAAGAGCAACCTAAACTCGCGACCGAGCCTGACCATTTAAATGTATTTGCACTTCACCAAAATCCTCAACTAGAGGGTAACATGAATGGATGGATACTCAAAGATGATGAAGAAGAAGAAGAGGAAGAAGATCCAGAGATGGAGGAAGAAAATGATGATGATGATGCTGAGGTCATCAACCCTTATGAGGAGGCTGATCCCCTCAACCTACCACCACCAGATTCAGACACCGAGTCCGAGGATATGGCAGTTGCTCCTACTCCTGATGATCATGAGCAGGAGACTGAGGCTGATACTGTTGGTACCATTACTAGGGTACCATATTCTGTGCGCCCATTCTCGGGTACCGTCTATGTGGGTACTGGACCTTCTCGGCAGGTTTTTGATCCTGGCCCTACAGGAAGCGATGTCAACACTCTACATCACCAGGTCAAAGGCCTTACTCAACAAATGCTTGACCGGACTAACACTGAACACTCAACCTTGAAAAGGCTCAGTGTTATGGATAAATATTTGGCAGAATTCGACAGTGATTTAAGAAGTGAAATTAAGGGTCAACATGCACTCAGGCGGAGTGTGTGTACGTTGGAGGATTAAGTTTGAGATTAGTAAAGGGAGACCGAGAAGAAAATATGAAATTGAAGACAATGTTAGAGTCTACTCAAAGGGATTTTGATCGCTTGTCATGGCACTACCATAATCTGAGACAGTGGTCCTTTGAGGTTCAGTGGCACCTACACCCATTCAGACATTATCATGAAAGACCATATGTGGCACCTACTGCTCCAGTGGCTCCTGTTGATCGTACTAACCCTGATGATCCTTCTCCCTGTCCTATTCGTCATCCTTGACACGATGATCCCTATGTCATGGTTAGAGATGCTGCCGCTAGAAATGAGGGTGATAATGCTGCTATTACTAGTGACCCACACCCGTCACAGCCACCTGGATCCCCATGTTATCATCTATAGTGAAGGATCATTGTAGTCTCTTTATTTTGCTATCACTAAACCGGGCATGTCGGTTTATAGACTTGGTACTTATGATTGTAATGACTTTGGTCATGTTTTGGTAAAACAATGCAACCTTGTACTATCTTTTGTGATGGACGAAGAATTACTATCCTTGATTATCTATATGATGTGTTGTGATCTCTTTTGGGCTTTGATTATATTTACATGTGTGATTGTTCTGTTGGCCTTGGAATTGATTGCTTATACATGTTACGGCTATACCATTGTATGAATACTCATTGAGTTTTCTTCATGATATGACAAAATCATGCTGCCAAGGGCAATGACCCAACCCGCCATTGAGAAGCTTGTCTCTGATAGGGTGGCTGCAGCACTTGCTCGAGATCGTGCTACAAGAGGAAACACTAATGGAGCCGGCGGATCCAGCAGTAATACCAGGGGAAATGATGGAGGCCAAGGTAGGGCACCACCTGCTCGTGAATGTACATACTCAAGTTTCATGAAATGTAACCCCACTAGTTTCCATGGGAACGAAGGTGCTGTTGAGTTATGTCGTTGGTATGAGAAAACGGAAAGTGTTTTCAGCATCAACGAATGTTCAGAGAGAAACAAGGTAAAGTTTACTGCGGCTACACTTCAGGGTCGAGCCCTGACATGGTGGAATTCTTAGGTCGCCACCTTGGGGCTTGAGGTGGCTAATGCAAAGTCTTGGAATGATATGAAAATAATGATGAGAGAAGAATTTTGTCTGCCAGAAGAGATACAAAGAATCGAAGTTGAACTGTGGAACTTGAGGGTGAAAGATTCCAATATATCTGCTTACACCCAAAGGTTCAATGAATTGGTCCTGCTATGCCCAGAAATGCTTTCGAGCGAAAAGAAGAAAGTGGAGGCATACTTACGTGGCTTGCCTGAAAACATTAAATGAGAAACAACTTCTTCTAGACCTGTTGTTCTTGATGAAGCGTTCCTGACTTTGAAGCAGAAGTTATGATCCGCTCCTATCCTAGCTTTGCTTGAGGGAACTGAGAACTTCGTTGTATACTGTGATACATCGCACAAGGGTTATGGAGCTATCCTGATGCAGAGGGAAAAAGTAATAGCGTATGCCTCTCGACAACTAAAGAAACATGAGGAAAACTACACGACCCATGATTTAGAACTGGGTGCTGTAGTGTTTGCACTTAGACTCTGGAGACATTATTTGTATGGTACTAAGTGTACTGTGTACACAGATCATAAGAGTCTACAGTACATTCTGGATCAAAAGGAGCTCAACATGAGACAGCGGCGATGGATTGAACTTTTGAGTGACTATGATTGTGAAATCCGTTACCATCCTGGTAAGGCCAACGTAGTGGCCGACGCCCTGAGTCGAAAGGACAGAGAACCAATAAGGGTTAGATCTTTGGTAATGACGGTACACACCAATTTACTTGAGAGAATACTCAATGCTCAGACTAAGGCGATGAAAGAGGAAAACGTGAAAGCTAAAAATCTTGGAAGGCTGATCAAGCCGATATTTGAGACCCGTTCTGATGGAATCCAATGCTTTGAAGGGCGAATTTGGTTACCGTTGTTTGGGGGATTACGGGATTTGATCATGCATGAATCACACAAATCTAAATATTCCATTCACCCGGGGTCAGACAAGATGTACCAAGACTTAAAGAAGCTCTATTGGTGGCCAAACATGAAAGCTGAGATCGCCAAATGTCTGACCTGTGCCAAGGTAAAGGTTGAGCACCAAAAGCTATCCGGTCTACTTCAACAACCTAAAATCCCAGAGTGGAAGTGGGAGAAAATAACCATGGATTTTGTCTCAGGACTTCCAAGAACGCCGAGTGGTTATGACTCCATCTGGGTTATTGTTGATCGATTAACCAAATCTGCTCATTTCTTGCCGATGAAAAAGATTGACAGCATAGAAAAACTCACCCAATTATACTTAAAAGAAATTGTATGTAAGCATGGCGTACCTACGTCAATTATCTCTGATAGAGACAATTTGTTTACATCAAGATTATGGAAATCACTGCAAGAAGCGATGGGAACCCAACTAGATATGAGCATCGCTTACCACCCAGAGACAGATGGTCAGAGAGAGAGAACTATTCAGACGCTAGAGGACATGTTACGAGCATGCGTAATTGATTTTGGTAGTAGCTGGGATCGACACTTACCATTGGTCGAATTCTCCTACAATAACAGTTATCATGCGAGCATTAAGGCTGCGCCATTTGAAGCTTTATATGGGCGAAAGTATAGATCACCAGTATGCTAGAGTGAAGTTGGAGATAGCCAACTCACTGGCCCAGAATTGGTCCGAGAGACAACAGGAAATGATTGTTCAAATCAAGAATCGGTTGCTAACTGCCAGAAGCCGTCAGAAAAGTTATGCGGATGTCAAACGCAAACCAATGGAATTTCAAGTGGGTGATATGGTCATGTTAAAGGTATCGCCTTGGAAGGGCGTAATTCGCTTTGGGAAACGTGGTAAGTTGAGTCCACGGTACATTGGGCCATTCAAAATCATAGAAAGAATTGGTCCCGTGGCATACCAGCTGGAGCTTCCTGATAAACTCCATGGATTCATAGCACCTTCCATGTTTCGAATCTCAAGAAATGTATGGCGGATGAAAACTTGGTTGTCCTACTTGAAGAGATCCAACTTGACGACAAATTGCACTTTATTGAAGAACTAGTAGAAATCATGGACCGCAAAGTGAAGCAGCTCAAGCAAAGTCGAATTCTTATTGTCAAAGTTCGATGGAATTCAAGGCGAGGTCCGGAATACACTTGGGAGCGAGAATATTTCTTCAAAAGAAATTACACTCATCTTTTCTCGAGTAATCAGAAGATGAGAAAAAGGAATCGAGCACCGGGGCGGCGCTCCCTTAAGGAGGGGAGGATGTAACATTCCGTATTTAAGGTCACTATTTATTCTGAACTTTACTTCTATTTTTATTTTTAAGCAAAGTCATTAATTTTACGTTTACCCGATTTGGTAAGAATTTCCCGTTATCTCAAGCCTTTAATGAGCACGTATTGGAAATCTATTCCGTCTTCATGCCTTAAGTGGTTTAATATTCTCATAATACTCCCCGATGATTATAATTTACACCATTGTCATTTTCCGTTGTGTTTCGCGTTTACGTAAATTTCCTGCTTAAAACTCGCGTTTTACTTTAAAACTTACTTTCTAAATTTTTATACTTACACTATACTCTAAATTTAATACCCAACCTTTTAAAATCAAAAAAAAAATTATTGTCCTATTTCTAGGCCTAGGCCGGTTTTACCAACTCCACACACAAACACAATTACACTTTTACAATTCCTATAAACCATCATTAGTTTCTTCTCCCCATAACATGCAATCTCTTTATTTCACATAGTTTAAAACTCCTCCTCCCTCTCTTCTCCTGTTGCTAACCATACACCCTTCCTCCCCCCACACCACTCTCACAAAATTTCTCTACTTCTTTTAGCATCACTACATCATCCTAGAGTTTGCTTGCAAAGTTGTAAATTTCTTAAGTTTAAAAATAAGTTATTGAAGGTGTTAATGGAAGGTTTAAATCAAGACTAGGTTGATCTGGATTCTTGTTATTTAGGGTGTATTGAAACTCTTGTAGTCAAGGATTGTGGTGTTGGAGTGGGAGTCTAACTCAGCCCCTAACAAGAAGAAATTGTTTTTGTTGGTCTTGAATTTTCTGTGCAAAATCATTCTCTAGTAAGGTACATCTAATCTTTAATTTTTTTTTTGATTTTGATCCAAAAAATGGAGTTAGATTCTGGAAATGCAATTTAATAGTGATATAACGTTGTGTTTAGATCTTGTATTCATTGCAGTGATTGGTTCAGTTTCAGATTGAATGTTTTGGATAGGTTTTAGAGTAAATAATTGAGACTGTTTTAAACCAGTAGCAAAAACGTGTTATAGCAGAAATATTTTGGCTTGGAGCCTATGATTAAATTACATGTATAGAAAGATATATGTCTTGGCATCATAGGATAGTTGGATTCCCAACCAACTCCTTGGGATGAGGGAGTTATGGTCAAAATAAGAAAATAGGTCAAATCTAGACCTATGATTAGAAAACAGGTTAAACTCCAAGTTTTTGCAATAAAAGGTTAGGTTTTAAAGATTGGGTCAGTGGTAGACATATTAAGGAAGCCATAGCTTTTGGCCTCACCTTCATTGCTATCATGGTTTAGGAATTATGGCCATTTCCGTAAAGGGTAAAAAGTTTGGAAACTTTCTGTTTTGAATAACCAGGGGTAAAACAGTCTTTTCACATAGTTACAAAACTTTGTAGATTATGAGTCTTACATTTTTGAAAACTAGACTCAAAGAGATTTCCAAGAGTGAAAGCCTCACAATTAGAACATTTATGAGCTAGGAGATATGAGTCTATGAAGTCGAGTTAAAATCAGAAACGGAGTTTTTACGTCTAGTCTCAAAATTTAAAAACGTATAGTACACTTTGATAAAATAAGAATTAAAAGCCGAAACTTAGTAGGTGTTTATTTACCTATAAGACCAGATCACAAGTCATTTTGGGAGTAAAAAGGATTTAGGGAAGTTCTAGTGAATGCCCATGCTTTAATCTCGGAATACACATCTCATATCAATTGTTTCATTTTTTACGTATTTTTTCTTTCTACCGTACTAAGTCGCGTCACATCTTTTAGGAGGTTCCTAGGAAGTACTATCCCGCTCAATTCAAGAATCGTCATACTTCTGAAATTAAATTGTACTATCGTGAGTTCATAGCCTCGCCTTTCTACTTATAAATGTTTTTATAAACCCCGTGAAAGGGAGATACATCTAGTTTTTATAAAGTTGAACCAAGTGATTTTCGGTTTGCTAACCTGATTGTGAACTAATTGCATAAGTACTATTGCAGAAAGGCCCCCTAAAATTTCATGGCACTGTTAATTACCATATGATGGTGAGCGCTAGTACAATTACGGTAATTAGATCTAGTGGGTCGTGACTAGCCCTGTCTGGGGTTTGACATCCATGGCAGCATCACCCCTAAAGACATTTTGTATTGAGAATTTCTTTAGGTATGATTACAATAATACCTAGTTGTGGGGTCATGTGGAACATATTAATAATATGTTGGTTAACGTTTCAAGTGGCATGAGCTTAATGCATTAGTGATTATAACTTGTTTGATCCAAAGTTTTTCGATGATTAAAAATACTAAATACTTTTCACAAGCGTAACTTTCGAAGACGAAAGGTTCTTCAAACCACGATCGACAAATGCAAACGAAGGAATCTTAATCACAAATCCCCGGCAACGGCGCCAAAAACTTGATATGTTTCAAGTATATATACGTAATAATATCCAAAGTATAAAGAAAATTACTAAAAATCCTTGAGGACAAAGATTTAAAGTAAAAATCCACACAAAAATATCACACGTTTAACCGGTAAGTGATTACCGAGTCGTTTTCCCAAAGACTTATGAAATTGAAACCTCGTTTGTTATTTGGACAATGACTTGAATTGGTTCAAACTTTTTGGATTAATTTTCTAAATCTACAATTAAAAACAATTTAAATAAGCAAGAAAAATTAACGACTAAGCAATTAAAAACAAATAACGGTAATTAAAGAAAACGTGACAAATAAGCAATTGAACTAAATTAATCCCTAAATGATTATCTAAACTTTTTCTAATCCTAAATGACTATTTAAAAAGAAAATACTAAGGAAATTCTAAAACGAGAGTGATTAAAGCTTAAAAACGAAGAAAACGAGAACGGGGATCGAATCCCGTTCTTTAAAAAGTGATTTTTCAAATTATTAACCCTACGAAAGTAATTTTCAACCTAAGCCTAGAATATGATAAAAGAAAAATTTATAAAAAAGAAAATTATTTTTTTGATTATTTTTCTATTTTTTATGATTTTTTAAAGTTTTTAATAAAGAAAAATTATTAAAAATATAAAAGTGTAAAATAAAAATCCTAGAAAAATTCTAAAAATAGCTAAACATGAAGGGAATACAGGAAAAATGTAAACAAAGGAAATGCTCAAACGAATAAGCTCAAATAAGCCTGATAAGCATTCGAATTGCTTATTTTTAGAATGAATGAAAAAGGGGTTAAAAGAATTAAACGTGCACCTTAGGACAGAAAAGTCCCAAGGGCACGTTGGTGAGGGGTGTGTGTGTTGAGGCTTATAAAAGGGTGAGACTAGGTTGAGGTCGGGGGTTTGAGTCTTGCTCACCCTCGACTTCCTTGGTTTCCCCTTTTTTTTTATTTTTGCCAAAACCTAAAAAGCAAAGTTGTAAAACAGCTTATAAAAAGCTATTTTTGTGAAAACAACTTTTTTGTAAGTCACTAAATAAGCTGAATAGAGCTTAAAACAGATAACATTTTAACTCTTTTTAAACTTTATATAAAAAACTCAAAGAACAAAATAAGCTTGGAATAAGCTTAAACTTAATAAAATAAGCTATGGCTCCTAACATTACCCTAATAAGCTATCTGGACTAAACCTAAGCTAAAATAATAAGACATAAGCTGAAAAGCACTAATAAGCACTAATTACTAATCTGAATACCAAACAGACTTCTAAGCAACTTTGAGCTTATTTTTAAACACCCAAACAGATCCTTATGACTATAAGCCCTGTACTACCTTAAACCTTTATCTAAAAGCTATTTGAAAATGCAAACAAAAGACATTTTGAAATTCAATTAAGCAGTGAAAAAGCATAATGAAAAAGCTACTTATGCTATTTTTGATATTTTTGGTTTTTCTATGAAAAGCTAAAATAAGCTGGAACCTAACCTATATAAGCTATGAACTACTTAATATTAACCTAGTAAGCTAGTTAAGACAGAAACTAAACAAAAACTTTATGCAATAAGCTAAAAATCACAAATAAGCACTTTGATAAAAACTGCATACCAAACAGTCCCTTAAGACAATTTTGAGCTTATTTTTAGATAAGCTAATGGATCATTATAGCTATAAGCCCTACACCTACTTAAACCTTGGCCTAAAAGCTACTAGAAACAGATCTTAAAAACTATTTTGAAAAAATAAATGGGCAAAGAAATAGCTATTTGAAAACAGCTTATTACACTTAGAATGCTGAGCTTACTTTTGGTGTTTCAAAAGACAAAATGCAATTTTAAAGCTTAAGAACAGATGACAAATAAGCTAATTAAAGCAAACAAAGCTTAAACATATCTAATATACCCTACAAACTACTTGTGCACAAATATACTTAAAATCAAGATCTAAGAACTGTTATTACCCTCTGAAAATTTGAATTGAAAAAGGTTGTTTGTCATTATTATGCTGCTGATGCATTTGACCATCAAGTGAACCAAATCTCAAATCTAACAATTGCAGGCTTTAGGACTAGTTTCTATTACTTTAAAAATACTAAAGTAAATGCAAAAATAACAAAAATCCCATAAGCTAAAAGAGGGACTGTGAACCTAAAATGCTAGACCTATTGAATTATACAAACAGTTTTCTAACAACTATCTACTAACTGATTAAACTGGTACTTAACCTACAAATTTCTTATATCCTTTCTTTATAAAACTCAAATGATGTTTCTAAAGCAAAATTAAAGGACCACATGGTGTCTAGCAGTTACTAATTAAGTTAGTTACTGCTTGACCAAACACCCCTTTAAGTTGCTAAAAATTCATTTTTCGATTATAATTTTGAGAATTTAAGCTCTAAAAACTTTAATACCAGAATATAGAAGCTAAATCAGAAACTTAATGAGAGGATTTCAACTATCAAATAAGCCAGATTCAATAAGCTATTAATTATGTATTTTTATTGATTTTTCACTGTTTTAGAAGATAAAACAAGCGATTAGTTTTTTTAAGCTACAATTAGACATAATACGATTTAACATCTATAATAAGCAAACAATAGCTAAATTAAACAGCAATAAGCAAGTAATAAGCAGTATTAAGCTACTTTGCAATATTAAAACTATAAAAAGTAAATTGAGAACTTACATAAGCCTCTGCACAAACAAGGCTATAAAATGCTCTTATGAGCTAATCAACAAGCTTTAGCTTATCTATGATAAGCTAGTAAGGTCCTGGAAACCCTTCCATTTCTGGTTTCCTTCCAATAACAAGCTGAGGTAAATTTTAGGTGAGATTTGAGTGATATTAAGCTCAGTTAAGATTTGGCGAGCTTAACTGAGTTAGTAACTAGCTTATGAGTATATTAGAGAACTTATGAGCTTATGTGAACAAAATAGAGCTTAATCAAATAGATTTGAGTTAAAGGAAAACATTAAGGATCAATTCATTAATAAGAAAAATGAACTTTTATTACTAATATGAAACTGATTACAAGCTTAAATAAAGGTTACAATATGTAGAAATCTATAAGCTAAAACAGTTTGAACGAAAAATTCGTAAGCTATTTCTACAAGCTACTTTATTTAACTACTCCTAGATCTCCATGGTTCTCGTGAGTGAGTGAGGCTCTCTATTTATAGCCAGAGAAAGAAGCTTCTAGGTCCTTTTACACGCTCCCTTTTTGCTTGATCTCAACCTTTCATTCTCTCTAATCATTGGATATCCTCTGATAGCCCTTGGATTAAAGTGTGAGCACACGGATTGCCAAGCTGGCAATCCCATAAGTTGGGAGGGTGTGCTTCTTTTGGCTTGTCTTAAGTGTAAAAATCCATCTCTTGGTGTGTTTGTTATTATCCAACGTGTCATTCCCCTTGTCAGTTCTAGCCAATGAGAGCACTTGATGACGTTTTGCTCTGCCAACTCAATGCTTAGTACTCGAATCTTTTAGCCACGTAGTCAATTGGGATTTACCCTTTGTTTTTGATGCTAGGGGCTTATTGAGGTGGGTGAGTAATGAACAATAGAAACAGATTCCCGCGTCCTTTTTTTATAACGTTGTTTGACCCAGGGTGAAGGGTGTTGACCTGGGCTCGGGTAAAAAGAAATTGGGCCGGTGTATATCTTGGGCTCGGGTAAATGGTTTTTAAGAGTTTTGTTATAAAAAGTTAACGACCGTTAGTCTTCATAATAAAAAGACTAACGGTGTTAGGTTTTTTTGGGACTTTTTGTGAATTTAATTTAACAATAAGGCTCTTTTGGGAATTTTGAGGGTTTTGGCATTTTGTAGGTTGACCATTGTTGACCTTTTGCTAGAAACTTCCGGCTCTTGTGCACTCTATCCGTTCCCGTGTCCGTGTTAGTCTGGTTTTGACCATTTTCTTATGATTTTTGCAATATCCGTACCTACACATCTCAAATGACAAAACAAGCAATATACAAGCATAATTTGCATAATTTGTTCATTTTAAGGCCATTTTTTGGTATAAAAAGAATATGTAATTTCTCACATATCAAAACCCGATCTATAAAATAAAATACGCATCAACACGAGATTGTTGATAATATTAACATAAATTATTTTTTTAACGTATAAAGTGTAATTAATTTTATCACATGGTTTATTAGCTAATCGCGATATATAAGTCGTTACTAACCATTTTGACATTCGATCTACATAATATACTCACAAGCGACTCTATATTGTCGTAATTCAGCACGGGTATAATGTGCATAATTCAAAACATTTGTCGTTATAAGTTTGAATTACATGATACACGTCGCTACAATGCGCGAGTGCCGTGCTAGTGATATGTTTGATTTCTAGTTGCTAATAGTCTAATGAATTCATGAGTAATATTTAGTTAATTTTGGTATATTAGCACAACCCAGATTATAGTATACGTTAGAAAAATGCAATAATTATTTATTGATTACATAATTAAAACTTAGAAGCATGTAAATTATAGATGGATGTTGTTTACGTCATACATATATCCATTGAAGTATTAAGGTGTTTAAAGCTTTAGATGTTTGATGGAATACCAAACTAAAAAAGTGACTATATCCCACATCGAAAGATGAAGCAAAAGGAAGGGTGTAAGAGGGCTATAAAAACAAAATATCATAATGCAATATAGGACGCGAGAATTGTAGTATATCATATTTAATGCTAGTAAAGTTTGACTCATAGTTATTGTACTTTTGAGCACAATTATACTTGTGATCTTTAATAAAACATAAATGTAATTTAAATACTATATTTTGTAAAAGATGATTGTTTGGCTCGATTAAGCTTGCTTAGCTTGTTCGACTCATTTAGCTCGTCTAGCTCGTTCGACTCGAGTAACTAAATGAGCTTTCGAACGAGCCGAGCCAAATATTAACTTTTAAATCTCGGCTCGTTTAACAAATCGAGCATTATGTTTTGATCGAGCTTGACATGGAGCTCGGCAATTTTAAGCTTGACTCGAGTTAAACAACTCAAACTCGAATAGCTCGTTAACAAGCTGGCTCGTTAACAGCCCCTAGGTATAGCTATAGATTTTGGTACTAAGTTGCCTAGGACTAGTATGTGGGTATGACACAATCTGGGTCATTGTGGACCGATTGACTAAGTCTGCTCACCAACAACAAAAACCTATAAATTATCCAACTTTGATCAAGAACGTGATATTCCGGGTTGATACGAGTGTTTGGGTATTCATTTAAACAACGTTTGGGTTGTCCGGTTCGTGTCGAAATATAATTTTTTGAAAGATTTTTCTTGTAAGTTTTTCAAATTTCAATTTTAGTTTGTCTTTTGGGTTATTTGATGCATAGAGGTTTGTTGTACCAAGTTGATCGTTGTTGAAATCAATTTTTGGAAACGAAACGAAAGAAAAGGGTGTGTTTGGTTCGTGTAATAAAAGAAAAAAAAGAGGGTTTTTTTTAGCTTGTATGGCTTATTCGGACTTATTTTTAAGCCATTACTTGGCTTATTTGGGCTTATATGCCACATATAGTTTCCCAAAATCATTAGGAAAGTGATTTTGATTATTTTTGTGATACGGTCATGTTGTGAATTATTTTTGAGGCTTATGGTAGTAACAAAATGCGATACGTAGCTTATTAGCTTATTTTCAAGCTTAATATATGTATTTTTGAGCTATTGGACTTACGACCCAATAAGTCTATTTAAGTCGCGGCTTAATAGAGGGGCTTATTGTGGTCCGGATTATTTTCTACATATTAGTATGAGCTTATATATGTAAATGGACCTTGATTTTGGACTTATAAATGTATTAATGGACCGTTGTTGGGCGATAAGCGATATTTAGTTGTTATGAGAGTTTTGTCGGACTTTTGAAAGTGGAAATGTATTTACAAAGTGATATTGAATGGTATTTTGAGAAAAAACGTTTTAGTAAACATTAAAGATTGAGATTTTAGAATTTTGTCGAAAAGTGTCGAATTTGTGAAACTTATTGAAAATGAGGTTTGAAACCTTGGAAAATGTTGTATAAACGTACATGTCATGTCAAAATTTCGTAAAAAGTATATACTTAGAAATTTTCCTAAAAACGTGATTTTTGATTTTAATACTAAATTATTATTTTAATTTTTTTATTTTATTTAATAAAATCAATTAAAAGACGAAAAATATATTTTTTCTCGAAACTTCTCTAATGTGTTTATTATGAGTAAACATTTCATTTTTAACCGTATTATGATGATTTTGAAGTGACCAAGGTTTACCGAATGGACTTGTCGAAATATATTTATAATTATTAATTGTAAATATTTATTTTTATTAACTTATCCATTTTCTCTAAAATAGTTATAAGTAATGTATTATCAGGAATGAGAATGATTGATTGTGAAATATGTCGTCAAACCCCCCCCATCACACCACTAAATTATTTTGGTAATTGTACAACGCGTTTAAACTCTATTCATCAAACGTGAAGATTGTTTGGAATTGGATGATTAAATTGGGACCGTGGAAAACTAGAAGGGGGCTGAATAGTTTATCGCTTTTTAATTTAATGTTAATGATTTGGTATAAAACTTATATTCGGACGTTTTGTGAATTCTATATTGCACAATATGAATATATAAATAAGTAGAACAAGATAAAGAAATAAGAGATAGAGTTAGAAGATCAAACCACAATACTAAGGATTATAGGTTTGTGCGTTCGGTTACGAATCACCTCATTCGCCTTCTCCACTTCCTCGGAGCACTGACTCGAGGGTTTTCTTCACTATGGCAACAAAACTCCATATGCGCGGAGAAACTGTACACACTTTCGCTTATATCAATTTTCGACACTAGCTAGATGTCGAGTTCTTAATCTTAGATAACTGAACACAATCTATCACGAATTCAAAAATTCTTCACTACTTTCACGACTTCACAACACAACTTCATAACTACACAACTTCTTCATGCGTTAGTATTCTTCACCATGCTACTTCACTACTTTACTTTTACTTTCAAACCTAACTATCACAACTAGGATGAATCACTAAGATTCAACTATACTTACAATAATCACCAAGATCTATCTACTACACAACTTACAAAGATTAAATAATAATTACAAGTACTGATATGGATGCACAGAGTGCTATACTTACTTGAGTGTATACTTCTTAACTTGATGATAAGGAAGTATTCTTCTCTTGCACTTGAGGAATTGAGCTTGAATCACTTAGAAACAAAGCTTTATGATTAAATGATCAAAGGATTGTAATGAGATGTGTGTGTTGTTTTTTTATCAGAAAGAATAAGTGCAAAAGGTGAGAAAAATAGTGGGGAAAATCTAGTATTTATAGGACATTCTGGAGGAGCGTTTACCTATGGGCGGTCCCCTTAAATAGGTGGGTGGTCCCTTAAAGATAAGGGGGCCGTTGTATATTTAAGGGGCCGCACGTTCTAGATCTGGGCGCTCCCCAGTTTTGTCTTTTGTGTTGGTGAGAATTTTTTGGACTTTCTGCCGTTTTTAAGTCCGAAATTTTGAATTTTAAAATGTTTTATTTTGAATAACATATTCTTTTAATTGTAGAAAAAGAAAAATGTTTTTTGTAATGTTTATAAAAATGTTTACAACATTTTTTTATAAAAGTTGGAGGTGATAAGAATTTCTCTTGATCATAAAATGGCATTTATCATTATTTATTATAAAAACCTTTTCAAGTGATATAATTTTTGAAGTGAAATTTACTTGCTAATTATTGTTTATGTTTAATTTGATATGAAACGATTTTATATTTTTTTGATTTATCAAAACGTAAAGATATTGTGAAAAAATATTAATAATGTTTTTAGGCATTATTTTTCTATCAACAATCTCCCTCTTTTTGATGATTACAAAATTTAAACTCATAAATGTAAAATTATTTTTTAAACAAGATTTAGTGAGTTTTATGTCATTTCTCCCCTTTTGTAGAATCAAAAAAAGACATGTCGGAGAATTGCTAGTAAAAATCGACAGAATAAATGCTCCCCTGAGGTGTGCCCCCCTCGTTCAGAGGGCACCTAAAATCGTGCTATGGTTTATTGGCTTACAAAAACGAGTTAGACATACAAATATTTCTAACATGTAGCAAGAAGGAAGAAAAATATGACAAGTGCAAGCAAACATCAAAGAAAAGAATACTTATCATTTAGGACATTGTGTGTGAACTACAGACAAGCTACATATAGAAAAACAAATATACTTTAGAAGCATATTAATACATCATAAAAGAAAATCCAAAATAGCCATATAAGGATTTTTGATTGCTTGCGGACACAAAAGGGTATGATGAATATTTGTGGCTTATTAGAGATTAGTGGTTGTTGATGGAGGTTTGGAGCGGAGGCGGGTTGTGAGAAGGGTAATCTCTTTGAACTATATGTGTGTGGATATGTGAAGTGGGAGGAATTTAATCCAATTGATATCATTACTTAAATCAAGAAATTATTTTTGGGAGAAGATGCAACAAGGGCAATACCCAACATGGGTTTCAACTTGGTTAATGTTGAGGGTGTGTGGTAAGTTTGGAGAGTAAGGTGATGAGGGAATGTTGTTTTGTTGTTGAGTGAGATGCATGGCTAAGAGGTTAGATAGGTCTTGTAGTTGATTAATGTCATCAACTAGGCTTTCTCTACTTGGAGATAGAGGTGGTGTGTGTTGAGTTTGGTTGTTACTTTGAGGTGGAGCTTGAGTGTGAGCAATATGTGAGTTGATGGGTGAGATGGGAAGTGGAGGATGTGAGACAACTTGTGGTGATGTGGGAGTGTCCTTAATGTAAGGATTTGGTAATGCTTGATTGGGATGATTGTTTTCTTGAGATGGTTCATGATGAGGAGTGAGTGGTTTTGGTATTGGTGAAGTTGTATTGAGCACATTTGATGTGTTGCAAAGGTTTGGTTTCTTCCTCCAAATGGGTTTCACACTTATTTTGGCAACCCTTGATGGTTTGGATGTGGGTTTGTTAGGAGATGTCATTGGTGGGGATGATTGTGATGATGATGAATGAGGATGTATTTATAGTGGAGGAAAGGTTTAAATTAGGACAAATGAACATTCAAAGAATTAAATCCAAGAAATGTTTGTGAATTTAGGGAAACAGTAGCTAAATCTAGAGGGTGTTTGGTTAAAAAGAAAAGAAAAATATTGTTTTCCCTATGTTTGCCTAGGCCGGTCCCCTTAATTAAGGCCGGTCCCCTTAAAATTAAGGGGGCCGCCTACTGGGATTTCCTAGATTTTCCAAAATTCGATTTTTCTTAAAATTTTGTGTGAGGGTTTCTGTTTTGGTGGTTAGTTTGCAGCAAGTCCATCCTTTTATGGCAATTAATGTTTTTAGCACATAGCATTTAAGCATTACACATTCTATATATATATATATATATGACAAAATGTAGGACAAAACTATTTCACATAATTTTAGCATATACTCATATATGAATTGAGAACCAAAAAAATGAAGACTTGATACCACATATTAACCAATAGATCTTGATTGATGATTAGTGTGTGAAGATCAAGGTGTAATTAGTGTGTGTGTGTGTTTAGAGAGAGAATTACCTAAC
>BQNB010074286.1:0-31843 GCA_026074375.1 Tanacetum coccineum | reverse complement strand
TAAGAGGTTTAATATTCTCATAATATTTCCCGATGATTATAATTTACACCAATTTCATTTTCCGTTGTGTTTCGCGTTTACGTAAATTTCTAGCTTAAAACTCGCGTTTTACCTTAAACCTTACTTTCTAAATACTTATACTTACTACACCTTTTAATTAAACACTTATAAACAAAAAAAATATATATATATTATTTTCACAAATCAAGGCCTATGGCCGGTTACCCATCTACACACACAACACTTTTTTTTCAATTTCTATAAACCCCATCATTTCATTTATCTTCTCTATACATGCATATCTCTCATTCCCCTAGTTCAAAAAAAATTCAAAATCCTCTTCATTTCCCCCCTCTTGCTGCCGTACACCATACCCCTCACCATCACCACTTTCTCAACATTTTCATACTCCTTTTATTCATTATAACATCACCCTAGTGTTGCTTGCAAAATTTGGTAGCTTTTCTTGAAGTTTTGAAGAAGTTATTAAGGCTTTAATGGAAGGTTTGAATCAAGACTAGGTTGGATCTTGGATTCTTGTTAATTAGAGTGTTATAAAGCATCAGGGTGAAAGATCTTGGGTGTTATATTGGTTCTAATTCAGCCCCTAACAAGAAAGAAGTAAATGTTGGTCTTGATTTTCTTGTTTAAATCATTTCTAGTGAGGTTATCTCTTAATCTTTTTATTTCTTGTTTTCTTTTAAGTTTTAATCCATGAAATTGGGAGTTTGATTCTAGAAATACATATTTATATAATGATGAGTTGTGTTAAGAGCTTGGGATGTCATTGCATGTGGTTGATTAGAGTTAGGATTGATGTTTGGATAGGTTTTAGAGTGAAAAAAAGGGACTGTTTTGGAACAGTAGAAAAAACGGGTTATAGAAAAAATATTTTGGCTTGGAGCCTATGATTAAATTACATGAATGGAAATATACATGTCTTAGCATCATAGGATAGTTGGATAGTCAACCAACTCCTTGGGATGAGCGAGTTATGGTCAAAACAAGAAAATAGGTCAAATCTGGACCTATGATTAGAAAACGAGTTAAACTCCAAATTTTTGCCATAAAATGTTAGATTTTAAAGATTGGGTCAGTAGTAGACATCTTAAGGAAGCCATATCTTTTGGCCTCACCGCCATTGCTATCATGGTTTGGGATTTATGGTCATTTTAGTAAAGGGTAAAAGTTTTATAAACTTTCTGTTTTGGACAACCAGGGGTAAAACAGTCTTTTCATATGGGTACGAAACTTTGTAGATTATGAGGCTGGAATTTTCTTAACTTAGAAAAGCCTAAATCTGATCAAGCTATTGAGATTGCTAGTCTCAAGAAGAGGGTAGATAAGCTAGAAAAGAGGAGAAAGTTCAGAACCATAGGGCTTAAAAGATTAAAGACAGTTGGTGCAGCTAGAAGAATTGAATCCTCAAATGATAGTTTGGGTACTCAAGAGGATGCATCTAAATAGGGGATGAAAATTGAAGATATTGATGTAGATGCTGAGGTAACTCTAGTTAATGAACTCAAGAAAGGCAGGATGAAGACTTAATGTTTGATACTAGAGTTCTGGATGGTGATGAGATGTTTATGGATGCTACAACTGGTGAGAAAGATGAGCAGAGTACAAAAATTAATGATAGTACTATTGGTGAAGCAGTTACTACTGTTGGTGTTGAAGATAGTGTTGTTCCTATAATTCCTACAACTGTTGAAGAAACTTTGGCTCAGACTTTAATGTAAATCAAGGCAGCCAAACCCAAGGCAAAGGGAATTGTTTTTCATGATCTGGAAAAGAAGGTATCTAAACTAACAGTTTTTGTCACACAACCCTCAATCAAAGACAAAGGAAAAGGCATCATGCAAGAGCTTGATAGACCTTTGACAAAGAAAGATCAAGTTGCTCTTGATGAAGATTTGGAAAGAAATATTCAAGCTTAGTTAGATGCTGAAATCATAGAAGAAGAAAGGCTTGAAAGGAAAAAGCAAGAAGAAGCCAACATAGCATTGATTGAATCATAGGAAAATAAATAAGCTATGATGGAGGCTGATAGATTAACAAGAGAAAGATAGGAGTTGACAGATGAAGAAAAAGGAAAATTGTTTATGGAACTCATGGAGAAAAGAAGAAAACATTTTGCTGCACTAAGAGCACAAGAAAAGAGAAACAGACCTCATACCAAGGCACAAAAGAGAATTCAAATGTCTACCTAACTTAAGCACATGGGTGGATACAAACACAAATAGCTAATGGGAAAGAGCTATGATGAAATACAAAAGTTGTTTGACAAAGAGATGAAGAGGGTAAATACCTTTGTGGCTATGAGTTCAGAGGCACAAGAAAGCAATGAGAAGAAGGTAGAAGGTAGTGAGGAGAAAGCTAAAAGCAGTAGAAAGAAGAGTCTTGGTAAGAAAAGAGCAATAAAAGAGCATCGACAAGAATCTCCAAAGAGATAAAAACTGGAGAATGATAAAGAAACTGATAAGCATGAAGAAGTTGAAGCAGATGATACAGCTGAATTGAAAAAGCATTTGGTGATTAAAAAGGATGATGATATAGCAATTGATGTTATACCACTTGCTACCAAACCACCAGTGATTGTTGATTACAAGCTTCTTAAAGAAGGAATAATGACACATTATCAGTTGATAAGAGTATATGGAAGCTCCAAGAGATATTATTCAATGATTAGACTGCTTTAGGGTATTGACAGAGAAGATTTGCAGACTCTTTAGAAGTTAGTCAAAACAAAGCATGTGATTTAAGACCTAAAGATGAACATGAAAGAGTGTTGTGGGGTGATTTGAAAGTCATGTTTGAACCAGACATAAGGAGTGATGTATGGAGAAATCTACAAGGATACAAGGTGATCATTTGGAAGTTAATTGATTCATGTGGAGTGCACTTTGTAAGGTTTGGAAATGTTCACATCTTTATGTTAGTTGAAAAGAGATACCCATTCACACCAATTACAATCATAAATATGCTTAACAAGAAACTTCAATCTGATCATTGGAATGAGATGTGCTATCAACTGCTCAAGCTTATGGTAAAACATCAAAGTGGTCAATAAAAGGTTTGAATGTATCCTCCTGAGTATAATGAAGACTTTTGATGAAGAAACTTAAAGATTCAGAAGATAAACATCAAGTTTAGGGGAGGATTGTTAGGACTTAAAAGACTTCAAGGATTCTTACTACTGCTCAGGTACATAATGGAAATTATGCTAAGAAGTTAGTACTGGTAGTATAAAGTTACCACTGCTAGTTACTATTGTTAGTATAATTTAGTACTGTTAGTATTGAGTTTCTACTGTCAGTAGAAGTTAAGACTGCTCAGAGTTGAAGACTGAAAGTATGCTAAGTGGTTAGTACTGTTAGTATAAAGGTTACTATTGCTAGTGTAACTTAGTACTGTTAGTATAACTTAGTACTGCTAGAGTAAAGTTACAACTATTAGAGTAAAGTTAGTATTGCTGGTACTTACTACTGCTTATGCTCAATTTGTGCTGTTGGTTATAAAGATACAACCGCTGCTGAATTACAACTGCTAGAAGACTTACTGCTATTAAAAGGATAAAGACGGATTAAAGAGATAAAGATTGATTGGAAAACAAGAATACTTATGAAGATAAGTATTAAGTTATTTTTGTAAAAGATATGTATAACTTATTTGATTAAGAGATTACATTTATTTATAGAAAAGATCATGATAAGTTAGGAATGTATTGTAAGCCTTGTAGGACTCCTTGGTGTATAAAAGGGGATCCTAGGGTATAGAAAGAAACATCAGTTTTCCATAGAATTCATAGCTTCAAGGTTGTAAACCCTATCACTAAGTCAGAGTGATCGTATTAATATATATTGAAGCTTGTTGTGTTGATTATATCTTTGTGTCAAAACATACTTTACTGTTTCATTAAGAATACTTCTTAGTGGTATAAACTAGATTCCTCATAGTTTATATCATTCAATCAAAGTTTCATTCTTAGTATTTTTTGTAAATAATGATTCTGTGAATGTGCATGAATGTGAAAAGTGTCTCCAACTTGAGACTGAGCTTCAAACGGATTTCATTGAAAAAGAGATTTATGATAAACTGTTCAAAAATTTCACCACTCTTGAAAAACATTGCATCTCTTTAGAAGTTGATTCTCAACTTAATCAATAAATTTTTCAAAGAGACAATCCTGTCTCAAATCATAGTGCTCCAAGTTTTGATCAACTGTTTGAATTAAATGAATTGAAAGCTTAGTCCCAAGAGAAAGACATGATCATAAAGAAGTTGAAAGAGAGAATTAAAGCTCTAAGTGGGAAAAAGAATGACGATAAGATTAAACAATAATTAGAGGAGATTGAAACAATTAATATTGAATTGGATCATAGGGTGACAAAGCTTATTGCTGACAATGAGCATTTGAAATAGACCTATAAGCAACTTTATGACTCGATTAAACCAGCACGTATTCGATCAAAAGAACAATGTGATGATTTAATTAATCAAGTCAACATAAAGTCTGTGGAAATCTCTGATTTAAATTCTCGTCTTCAGGAAAAAGTTTTGGTAATTACAGCTCTCAAGAATGATTTAAGAAAACTTAAAGGAAAAGATTTAGCTGATAATGCTGTTACAAAACACACTATTGTTCTAGAGATGCTTAAGATCAACGTGGAATATTTGAACCCTAGATTGTTGAACAATAGGCCAGTTCACTCTAATTACATTAAGCACACTCAGGAAGAAGCTGCGACTCTTAGGGAAATAGTGGAACAAGGAAAATAACAAAATCCTTTAAATACTTCCTTAGACTCTGCTTGTAAGTATACAAAACAAATTCAGGAGTTGCTTGTATTAATTGGACAAACCTACCCTCGCTTCAATAATTCAAGTGAAAAATTAGTGGTTGTGACACCAAAAAACAAGGACAAAAGAGTTAGATTTACTGAGCACTCACATCATCAGGATACACAATCACTAAAACAGCCTACGCATCAAACATAGACTCTAACAAACCTATGTTGTCTTCTATAGGATTAAAACTTTCTACTAGTGCTAGCGGATCACAGCCTTTAGGCAATATAAAGAAAGATAAGATTCGGCAAACACCAAGTAGTACTCAGATGAATAAAGTAGAAGCCCACCCTAGGAAAGTTAAATCTAGTTTCAAAAATAAAGATTGTGTTGTTCAACCTAAAGGAACTGCTCATGTGCAGCATTCCAAGCTTAATGCGAATTCTAAACTTAAATGTGTTAAGTGTAATGGTTGCATGCTTTCTGATAATCATGATTTGTGTGTTCTTGATTTTATCAATAATGTGAATGCTCGTAAAAAATCTAAATCTGTTAACAAAAGTTCAAAGAGAAAAGTTTGGAAACTAACAGGAAAGGTGTTTTCAAATATTAGATACATCTGGAGACCTACTGGTCGAACCTTCACAATAGTAGGAAATCCATGCCCTTTAACTAGGATTACCACAACTACTAAAGTGCCCCTTAGGAAACCAACTGCTCTAGATAATGAAACATCTAAACCTGTCGTAACATTGGTTTACTCAAGGAAACCTAGGAAATCTAAAACTAATGTTCCTGTTAGCAAATCTAAGGTTCTTAAATCTGTATCTGCTAACAAAAAGGAACCTAGTAAATCTTGGGGATCCAAAGTTTTCGATGTTCCATCTTCCTCTCTTGATGAATGCAGGTCGTCCAAATTGTTCTCTGGTATTTGGACTCCGGCTGCTCCAAGCATATGACCGGAGATCGCTCTCAGCTCACCAATTTTGTCAATAAGTTTTTGGGTACAGTTAAATTCGGAAATGATCACGTGGCAAAGATATTGGGTTATGGTGATTATCAGATTGGGAATGTTACGATATCAAGGGTTTACTACGTGGAAGGACTTGGACACAACTTATTCTTCGTTGGGCAATTTTGTGATTCGAACCTTGAAGTTGCTTTTCGTCAACACACCTGCTTCATTCGTAATTTAGAAGGTGTTGATCTATTGACTGGATCTCGAGGAAACAATTTGTACACTCTATCTTTTAGAGATATGATGATGACCTCTCCTATATGTCTCTTGTCAAAGGCCTCAAAGACTAAGTCCTGGCTATGGCACCGAAGTCTGTCTCATCTGAATTTTGGTTCAATTAACCACTTAGCTAGACACAATCTTGTTCGTGGTCTCCCTAAGCTTAAATTTGAAAAGGACCATTTGTGTCCTGCTTGTGCAATGGGTAAAAGCAAGAAGAAACCCCACAAACCTAAATCTGAAAACACCAACCAAGAAAAACTCTATCTTTTGCACATGGATCTTTGTGGACCAATACGGGTCGCGAGTGTTAAAGAAAAGAAGTACATCATCTTCATTGTCGATGATTACTCTCTATTCACATGGGTTAAGTTATTAAGGTCAAAAGATGAAGCTACAAATTTCATAATTAAGTTTCTTAAGATGATCCAAGTGCGGCTTCAAGTAACTGTCCGAAGAATCAGAACAGATAATGGAACTGAATTTGTTAATCAAACTTTGCGTGAATATTATGAGAAGATTGGTATCTCTCATGAAACATCTATTGCTCGCTCTCCACAGCAAAATGGTGTCGTTGAAAGACGTAATTGTACGCTAATTGAAGCTGCCCACACAATGTTGATTTATGCAAAAGCTCTGTTATTTTTATAGGCAGAAGCAGTTGCTACCGCATGTTACACCCAAAATCGTTCCATCATACGCCATCATCACGGCACAACACCATATGAGCTTTTACATGACAAACCTCCCGACCTATCATTTTTCCATGTATTTGGTGCACTCTACTATCCGACAAATGATAGTGAGAATTTTGGTAAGTTACAACTGAAGGCTAATATTGGTATTTTCATTGGTTATGCACCCACAAAGAAAGCATTTAGAATTTACAACCGACGTACTAGATGAATCATTGAGATAATTCATGTAGATTTTGATGAGCTTACTGCAATGGCTTCTGAACACAGCAGTTCAGGACTCGTACTTTATGAAATGACTCCTACAACAATCAGTTCAGGACTCGTGCCAAACCCTCCTCCTTCAACACCATTTGTACCACCCTCAAGAACTGATTGGGATATATTGTTTCAACAAATGTTTGATGAAATACTTACTCCTCCACTAAGTGTTAATCTCTTAGCCCCTAAAGTCATTGCTAAAATTGATGAAGTAGTTGCTCCAGTTCCTGTTGTATCAACCGGATCACCTTCCTCAACAATAGTTGACCAAGATGCACCATCACCAAGTAACTCTCAAACAACACCTGAACCTCAACCTCTCATCATTCCTAACGATGTAGAAGAAGACAATCATGATATTGAAGTTACACATGTGGGTAATGATCCGTACTTTAGTCTCCCAATTCCAGAAATCCTTTCTGATCAATCTTCATCGTCGGATTCTATTCATACAATTGTGCATACCGATCACCAAATTTCTAAACACAATAGCAAATGGACTAAGGATCACCCACTTGAAAATATAATCGGTGAACTCGATAGACCAGTTTCCACAAGGCTGTAGTTACATGAGCAAGCTCTTTTCTATTACTACGATGCTTTCCTCACTGTTGTTGAACCCAAGACGTATAAAGATGCTTTGACTCAATCCTACTGGATCGAAACTATGCAAGAAGAGCTTAATGAGTTTGAATGCCTTGAAGTATGGGAGCTCGTACCCCGACCAGATAAAGTTATGGTTATTACTTTGAAGTGGATCTACAAAGTAAAGCTAGATGAACTGGGAGGTATTCTAAAGAAAAAGGCTCGATTAGTGGCTCGTGGTTACCGTTAAAAAGAGGGAATTGATTTTGAAGAGTCTTTTTCTCTGGTTGCAAGATTAGAGGCTATAAGGATTTTTCTTGCATTTGCTGCTCACATAAACATGGTCGTAATGGATGTCAAGACTATGTTTTTGAATGGTAATTTGCGGCAAGAAGTTTATGTTAGCCAGCCGGACGGTTTTGTGGATCTAGATAACCTAAATTACATGTACAAGCTAAAGAAAGCTCTTTATGGGTTAAAACAAGCTCCAAGCGCGTGGTATGACATGTTGTCTTCGTTCCTGATATCCCAAGACTTCTCTAAAGGCTCAGTGGATCCTACTCTATTCATTCGTAAGGAAGGCAAGGAATTACTTCTGGTACAAGTATATGTCGATGATATTATCTTTGCTGCATCCACACCTAAACTTTGTGACCTATTTGCTAAAATCATGTGTTTAAAATTTAAGATGTTAATGATGGGAAAAATCTCATTTTTCTTAGGATTATAGATTTTTCAAAATCCCAAAGGCATCTTTATTAATCAGTCAAAATATGCCCTTGAATCTTTAAAGAAATACGGTTTTGATTCTTGTGAACCAGTGGATACTCCCATGGTGGAGAAATCCAAACTGGATAAGGATAAAGAAGGGAAAGCCATTGATCCATCACACTATCGTGGTATGATTGGCACCCTCCTTTATCTCACAACCAATAGACCTGACCTATAATTTGTCAACTCACCAATTTCGTCAATAAGTTTTTGGGTACAGTTAAATTCGGAAATGATCAAATGGCAAAAATATTGGGTTATGGTGATTATCAGATTGGGAATGTTATGATTTCAAGGGTTTACTACGTTGAAGG
Source organism: Tanacetum coccineum (assembly GCA_026074375.1). NCBI lineage: Eukaryota > Viridiplantae > Streptophyta > Magnoliopsida > Asterales > Asteraceae > Tanacetum > Tanacetum coccineum. The sequence goes on along the minus strand of BQNB010074286.1, from coordinate 23,192 downwards.
ACTTGGACACAACTTATTCTCCGTTAGGCAGTTTTATGATTCGAACCTTGAAGTTGTTTTTCGTCTAACACCTGCTTCATTCGTAATTTGAAGGTGTTGTTCCTTGATGGATCCAAGGGGGGAAAAATTTGTATACTCTATCTCTTGGAGATATGGATGGCTGGGTCCTTCTATTTGTCTTTGTCAAAGGCCTAAAAGACTAAGTCTGGCTATAGCACGCCGTCTGTCTCATTGAATCTTTGGTGCAATAAAACCACTTAGCTTGACACGGTCTAGTTGTGGTCTCTAAGCCTTTAATTGAAAAGGACCATTTGTGTTCTGCTTGTGCAATGGGTAAAAGCAAGAAGAAACCCCACAAACCTAAATTTGAAGACACCAACAAAGAAAAACTCTATCTTTTCACATGGATTCTTGTGTGGACCAATGCGTGTCGCAAGTGTTAATGGAAAGAAGTACATCCCTCGTCATTGTCGATGATTACTCTCGATATCCACTTGGGTTAAGTTCTTAGGTCAAAGATAAAGCTCCAGATTTCATATCTAATCTTCTCAAAGATGATCCAAGTGCGGCTTCAAGTGATGTCTGATGATATTAGTAACATATTAATGTGAAATTGAATTTTGTTAATCATAATTTGCGTGAATTTATGTGAAGATTGGTATCTCTCTTTGAAAAACATTATTGTCGTTTCTACAGCAAAATGGTGTCGTTAAAAGACGTAATTGTACGCTAATTGAAGCTACCAGCACAATTTTGATTTATGCAAAAGCTCCATTCTTTTTATGGGCAGAAGAAAAAACAGTTGCTACCGCATGTTACACCCAAAAATTTGTTCCCATCATACGTCCTTTCGTCATGGCACAACACAATATGAGCTTTTACTTAACAATCCTCCTGGACCTATTATTTTTTTCCATAGTCTTTGGTGCTTTGCTATCGACAAGATGATAGTGAGAATTTGGGTAAGTTACAACCGAAGGGCTGATTATTGTATTTTCATTGGTTATGCACCCACTATCAAAGAAAGCATTTCAAATTTACAACTGACGTACCAGACGAATCATTAAGACAATTCATGTAGATTTTGATGAGCTGACTACAATGGCTTCTAAACACAGCAGTTCAGGCCCCGCACTTCATGAAATGACTCCTGCAACAATCAGTTCAGGACTCGTACCAAACCCTCCTCCTTCAACACTGTTTATACCACCCTCAAGAACATGTTAGGATAATATTGTGTCAAACGATGTTTAATGATATTACTCACTCCTACCAAGTGTTGATTCTCCAGCCCTGAACGACATTTGCTCCAATTGATGAAGTAGTTGCTCCAGTTCCTGCTGTATCAACCGTATCACCTTCCTCAACAACAGTTGACTAAGATGCACCATCACCAAGTAACTCTCAAACAACACCCGGCACTCAACCTCCCATCATTCCTAACGATGTTGAAGTAGACAATCATGATATTAAAGTTGCACATCATTTGCGGTAAGGATCCATACATTGGGTATCCCAATTCAGGAAGTTCCTTTAATCATCTTTTCATAATAGATTTATACATACAATTTGTGCATCTCGATCACCAAATTTTTGAACACAATAGGCAAATGGGACTAAGGACTTACCACTTGAAAATTAATCGGTGACTCGATAGACCAGTTTCTACAAGATTGAAGTTACATGAGCAAGCTCTTTTCTATTACTACGATGCTTTCCTCAATGTTGTTGAACCCAATACGTATAAAGATGCTTTGAATCAATCCTGATGGATCGAAGCAATGCAAGAAGAGCTTAACGAGTTTGAACGCCTTAAAGTATGGGAGCTCGTACCCCGACCAGACAAAGTAAAGCTAGATAAACTAGGAGGTATTCTAAAGAACAAGGCTCGATTAGTGGTTCGTGGTTACCGTCAAGAAGAGGGAATTGATTTTGTAGAGTCTTTTGCTCGGTTGCAATGTTTTGAGGCTATTAAGGGATTTTTCTCGCTTTTTCCGCTCACATGGAAATGGTCGTTCTACCAAATGGATGTCATGATGCGTTTCTGAATTGGTAATTTGCGGAAGAGGTTTATGTTAGCAGCCGGATGGTTTGGGATCCAGGATATACCCATCTCACGTGACAAGCTAAGAAAAGCTCTTTTTTGGGTTTAAAACTCGCTCCACTGGCGTGGTGATGACTTGTTTTATTCGTTCTTGATATCCCAAGACTTCTCCAAAGGCTCAGTGGATCCTACTCTGTTCATCCGTAAGGAAGGCAAGGAATTACTTATGGTACAAGTATATGTCGATGATATTATCTTTGCTGCATCTACACTGGAAACTTTGTGACATGTTTGTAAAATCATGGTGTTCATAATTCTTAAGATGTCAAGATGGGAAATTAAAACATTGTTTTTAGGGATTACAGATTTTTCAAATCCAGGAGGATTTTATTAACACACGTCAAAATTATGCCTTGAATCTTTAAGAAAATACGGTTTTAATTCTTTTGAACCCAGTGGATACTCCCAGGGTGGAGAAATCAAAAAATGGATGAGGATAAAGAAGGGAAAGTCGTCGATCATCACTCTATCGTGGTTTGATTGGCACCTCTTTATCTCTCATGCCATGTGACCTGAACTACAATTTGTTAATTGCATTGTACCCGGTTATATGGCACGGCGCCTACCGAAAAGACAGCATGCGGTCAAATGATCTTTCGATTATTATGAGAACGTCAATTGGGGACTCTGATATCCGATGGATTATTCAAGTTGCTCTACATCGTTTGCCAGATGTGGATCATGCTGGTTGTCAAGTTACAAGTACGTAACACATCTGGTCGTATGTAGTTTTTGGGAGATTAGACTTGTTAGTAGTCATCAAAAAGCAGAAAAGCACTGCGCATCAAATAACGGATGCTGATATATTTGCTATGTCGAGATGTTGTGCTCAAATTCTTTGGATGAGATCCCAAGCTTTACAGACTATGCCTTGGATTTAAAAAATTCCAATTGTACTGTGATAACAAAACGATATTGACTTAAGCTGCAAACAATGTTCAACATTCAGGTCGAAGCATATAGAATCGATTTTCACTTATTCAAGGAGCCATGTTGAGAATGGGGGTGATTTTTGAACTTTTACTTTGTCAATAAAGAGTATCAACTGGCGGCATCTACAAAAGCCCTTGCAAGAGAAAGGAATTGAATTTTCTTTTATCAACAAGCTAGGAAATGCGAAGTTTTTCGCTGGAGGACTCTCAACAATGGCGATGAGTTGATGAATAGGGTGAGGTACCTATTCAAATTATCCCTTTGTATTCATTATGTATATATATATATATTAAAAACCATAAAAACCAAAAAGATTTTTCATTCTTAGAAAATTTTTATAAAAACAAAATACAAAAATATAATATTCATAAAACCAAAGAAAAAATTAAAAAAATGAGAAAATATAAAAAGAGGTAATAATGGCATGTCTTCTGAAAATCGATAACATTTACGGTCTTAGAAATGTCATTCAATAATGATACGAGGCTGTAAATGAAGTTCGAGCAGAAGTTCCAAATGTTTTCAAAACATGCCAAATGGCTTGCTATTATTTCAGATAGCAACCCGGTCTTCATCTTAAAGGCAAGTATTTCAAAAAGAAAACTTGACCTCATAACGGGAATTTATTCTCGGGCATGGTCTACTTTATGACCATGCAAAGGCTTGTGTTTACTTTGCAACACAACCCGTGCTTCCTATAGTACCATGAGTGTACGTGTCAGTGCGCTTATGTGTTAAAATAAGAGAAATCTTATTTTGGTGTTTGTTTTTTTTCAAAAATATAACAGTGCTTCATCAGAAAATGCTTTTTCAAAGACGTTCGTCTTCTCAAACAATGACTACAGCTCTTTAAATAGAAAACGGGTCACTGTTTGAGGGGGAGAAAACGTCAAATATCTTCTTCATAATAATAATGAGTTTCAATGAACAAGGTTTTAAACAATAACGGAATATCATTGGTTAAGGAAAGTTAATTAAGTTTAGCTTATATGTGCCTTATATGTTATGTGTTTATGCCTTTAGGGAGTAAGTGTGCAAATACAAGTTTTTTAGGAATGCTAGGTAAAAACATTAGGGACTATTTGTGCCATTGTTAAACCTTTATTGCCTTATAAAACTCAAGAGTGAAAAATAAAGAGGATAAGAAATTTAAGGGGTCAAATGTGTTAAAAACCATACTGAGGCAACTTCACTGGTAGATGTTCCGGTCACAACTATTGCTGAGCCACCTCTTGTGTTTGCAACAACTTTTCCTCTACCACCCACTCCTCTCATCATACATATGCAACAAACACCATTTCTCAAACCAACAACAGCTCCAAGTACTTCTCTTCAAGACCTTCCAAACTTCGGTTCTTTATTCGGGTTCGACCATAGACTTAAAACTTTAGAAACCAACTTCTTTGAGTTCAAGCAAACGAACCAATTTGCTAAAGCAGTTTCTTCCATTCCCGACATTGTTGATGCATACCTTGCAAACAAGATGAATGATGCCGTCAAGACAGTTGTTCAATTGCAATCAGACAGACTCAGAGATGAAGCCTAACCGAAAACGAAGACTTTCTCAATAAACTTGATGACAACATAAAGAAAATAACCAAGGAACAAGTCAAAGAACAAGTTAAGGCACAAGTCTCCAAGATTTTGCCAAAAATTGAGAAGACAGTAAATGAACAACTCGAAGCTAAGGTTATCACTCATTTATCTACTGAATCCAAGACATCTCTTGCTATAGCTGCCAACCTATCTGAATTAGAGCTAAAGAAGATTCTCATTGAAAAGATAGAGAACAATAAGTCAATCAACATATCTAATGAACAAAAGAATCTCTACAAGGCATTGGTTGAAGCTTACGAAAGTGACAAGCTCATTCTTGACACTTATGGTGACACTGTCTTATTTAAAGATGCAGAGATGATAAGGATAAAGATGAAGAACCCTCTGCTGGATCAAACCAGGGGTCCAAGAGAAGACGAGCTGGAAAAGAACCAGAGTCAACCAGTGCTCCAAAGGAAAAGACATCCAAGACAACTGGCAAGTCAACTGATGGGTCTAAATCTCAACACAAGTCTACTGGCGAGTCTGCTCAAACAGAGGAGCCAATGCACAACGACAAGGATTTGGAAGAACCCGCACATCAGGAGTTTGATATAGGAGCTACTGAAGAACAATCTGATGAAGAGACATCTCAACATCCTGATTGGTTTCAAAAACCAGCAAAAATCCCTACTCCCGATCGTGATTAGAACAAGACTTTACCTGCTGTTCATGGACCAGTTCAACCTTGGTTAAGCAATCTGGCTCGGGAAGAAGGTCCTCATTCTGGACTTCTCAGCATTTATGATGAATTGACTCAAAATTGATACTTTAACACCTGAATTATTAGCCGGTCTAACATTTGAGCTGATGAAAAGTACATGTAAAAGTTTGGTTGAGCTAGAATACTTCTTTAAAGAAGTCTACAAGGCAACCACGGATCAACTAGATTGGCACAACCCTGAAGGTCAGCAATATCCTCAGGATCTGCGAAAGCCACTACCATTGATACCTAACTCTCGCGGTCGTCCATTTATTCCATTTGATCACTTCATCAACAACGACCTTGCGTATCTATCTAGTGGTGTCTCCAGCCGGAGTGACTGAGATCAAACCCAGTTGAAGGAGAAACCCTCAGCCTTCTGATGGTTTCAGTAAAACCCTACACTTCCATCTCCCAATCTTGATTGGAACAAGACTTTACCTACTGATCATAGATTAGTTCAACCTTGTTTAAGCAATCTGGCTCAGGAAGAAGGTCCTTGTGAATCATTTGTTGAGCTAATGGATACTCCTTTGGACTTCTCAGCATTTATGATGAATTGGCTCAAAGTTGATACTCTAAAACACCTGATTTTACTAAAAATGCCCCGGGGTCCAACATTTGAGCTGTTGGTAGGCACATGCAAGAGTTTGGTTAGAGACATGGAAATATTTACTTTGAAGAAGTCTACAAGGCAATCACGGATCATACTGGATTGGATCAAATCCCTAATGGTCATCAATATCCTAATGATTTCGAAAGCCTACTACCATTGATACCTAACTATCTCGGTCGTCAAAGTTTAATTCCGTTTGATCACTTAGTTTCTTATCTGGTGGTGTCTCTAGCCATTCATATGCAACTTCCCATTACGAAAAAGACCAAGGCTTGCTGTTTAAGGTCATATCAAAATGATTGGAGATTTGGTCCCTAACACAATGTGGAGTGAAGTGCCAGTCAACTACGACAAACATGCACTCTGGGAATTTCTCATTGGGGATGCAAACATTAACAATTCTATGGATTTGCTACCAACAGGGAATCTGCTCGTGATGTATACTACAAACGTAGAATCATTGCTTTCACAAAACTTCAGATTGTCGAATGGCATGGCTACAAACATTTGGATTAGATCACCGTTCTTGTGATGATGACAGTTTATCCATTCATGGGGAAGAAGACTTAAAGAGGCTTATCCTTCAAGACATCAAAGATTGCTGATTCTTTCTTACTCAAGGCAGGCTAAAAAATCTCAATATTGAAGATCGTATAGCTTTTGGTGTCTCTCTAAGGATGTTTACAAGAAGTATTATCATCCAAAGGTGTGTTGAAGATCTTCAGTTAGGTGTCGAGAGTTACCAAAAGAAGCTCAACATCACAAAGCCGGATACGTACAGATTTGATATCAAACGCAGGGATGCCTATACAGCATATTCCAATCCCGATGTCATTATAGAACAAATACAATGAATAACAAGTTGATGCTTTTTGATGAACTACACAAGTTTGTGACGGTACACTCTATGATGTTCAGACTGCTTTTAATGGTTCGTATGAATGAGATTAGGATGGAATATCTACATAGACATTATTGGAGACAGAGTGATAAGGAACGAGCAAAAGCTATTATCCAGGCGATCGACAAACAACTCAAGTCGAGGAGGATAATGAGATGTTTGGAAAGATTTATTGGTGGGAGACTGTACGGGGGTGACATTCGGCTGCTGCAAAGGACCATATGATTTATCATATGATGTCCTCATCATAACATGTCAATCCTTGTACGTAATAAATAACTTGTAACATTTGTATATATGTAGTGTAGACTTTATGGTGATAATAAGTAGTGCTTGAGTACAAAATTTTCAAGAATTTCTTAGTAAATTCAAAAAATTTCAAATTATTATACTCAACACTGTCTTATATACCCTAAAAAAATTGAGGGAGAGCATTAAAATGTTCCTGTTAGATAATATGTAACATTTTGTCCCCGAACGTTTAATCAATTGATATCCAAAATATCAAGGGATTCATTTTGGTTAAGGGGAGAAATTATGATTAAACTGATCTATTTATATTGAAATGTGACAAAAAAAAATGGACGTCATATGCACTCCACACTTAGGGCATGTACTACAATTTACAGTGGCACTGTGTTTTAAGGGGGAGCTTTTAGTGTGATGAAAAAACTTTCTAAGTGTAATTCTTTTGTTTATTTATATCAAACACTTTGATTGAATTTTTTCAATGATTTTGTGGGAGGATTCGTGATTAAATTACCTAAAGACCGACAATTATGTACTTAAAATTTATTGGAGTTTATAAGGAGTTTGGCTTAGTATTCTATCCCATAATCCAGCATAGTAACAGGAGGGATCTACCTAGGGGATATCCACTAGTTAGTGTAGAACTCCTAAGTATGTTACACAAAAAGTGAAAAAGTGAGATCAGAATATGTGATTGTGATGGAGTCTTACACTGAACAAACCCAACAAGGTGTTAGTTATGAAGTCTTGGTAAGCATTGAAGGGCTTGAATAATGAAAAAGAAGTCTAAGGATAAAGGGTGAAAAGAAAGAAGCCCTCCACATACTTAGGCGGAAAACAGGCGTCAATTACTATAAATCTGTTAGAAACACTAAGTTGTTGTCTGACATTAAAGACAGTCATGGACCTAATGACACTATGAACAACCCTCCTTAGCCACTCAAGGTTTCTTAATAGACTCTTGTTTCATTTCTCATAGAGATTACACTTCTATCGGCTTTCTCATTCTGAGTTAGTTGATATTGAAAAGGTGGACAGTTGCTCCAGCCTATCGATCTACTAAAAAATCAAAGTGCACTAATTGTGGTCTAGAGCCAAAAAGAGATCATCCATATATCTCATTAGGACACTTGTCAAATTTATGCTTGCTTTAGTCCCACAATATGAATAACAAGATATACATTAATAGTCCTATGCATTATCCCTGTGATTTTGTCAGAACATTCGAGTGATATAATTCATAGTGAAGATGGAAATCCTGCTTGAGCCAACATCAAACAAGCTCATGGTAGGTGACTTGTGCGATTTTATATGAATCAAACTTGTACAACTGAAAGAAATGATGGTCAGATTCTATATGAATCAAATTTTCCCGGTTATTGAATTGACGATTGATGATGAATTTTGAAATTATTAACACTCTTGATCTGACACAAAACCACTTTAGCAAGTGACACGTCGATTGATTTTCAAATTAATTTTTTATTTCAATCGATGAGATAGTAACTCGCTGGTTCACTCTTATCGTGATGTCTGCTTTAAGACGTTTTGATAATGAGAACATGCTGAGTTTGATGAATCTGACATACATGTGTTAGAAAGATTTGATACTTTAGTTGGAAATCCTATCAAGGAGATTCTTCTTAAATTGAATCTACCTGATCACAGGTCGATCCTCACGGAATCGAAGGTTACTCTAACCAAACACGGGTGAATGACAAAGCCATATTCATCCCCCTACTTTATTGCTAACTCGTTTTAAATGCAAGGATACTTTATAAGATGGTAGGTGAAGGTATCTGGTTTCCAAGATAACTCACATGATCCATAACCACATGCTCATTACCGACCGAAAAACATAAAGACATCATGAAAGCTCAAGTACATGTTTCAAGACTTCCGTTACTCTGATACCGCACATCTTTCTTGAAGTGGCGAAGTATTAAAGTCAAAGAATTTCAAAGAAGTTTCCGTCACTCTAATACCGAACGTCTTTCTCGAAGTGACAAAGTGTTAAAGTTAAAGAATTTCAAGAAAGATGCAACATTAAAGCTTTTCAAGTTAACAAATCAAGAAAGGTATGAGCATGTCGGTCCAGAAGTCACAAGTTCACAAGATGGCAAAGTTTACATAGATGGTTGATGAAATTGGAGATTATGCTTGGTTGATGATCTTAAGGTGCTCAAAATCACATTCAAGTCAAGATAAAGGAATAAGCTCAAACCTAAAAGTCAATGATTACTACATCAAATCACAAGTCAATGATTGAAGTTAAACGAGCTCAACACTAAAGATAAAGCATTGTACTCTAGGTTTAAGTTTTTTTTTAAAATGGAGCGACCTCCCTTAGGGGGAGATTGTTAGGAATATGAAATTCCTAGGAAAGTGTCGGTCGCGTCCATAGATAACTGTCGTTAGCTCGTTAAGTAATTTTTGGAAACTTACATAGTTAGTTAGCAAAGGCCCATGGATTAATATAGGCAATCCCAAGCCCTCGGTCCAAATATGTATGTTATAAATTACACCTTCATGCCTTGGTGAGGTGGTTGGTTATTGTATGTTTTCATTTTTATTTAATGATTTTATGTTCTCTAATTTGTCACACTAGAAAATACATCCTTCCTCCTACTTTCTCTCTCTAGTTCTTGGTTCATATATCAAAGATTACTTGTATTCTACACATATGATTTACCTGGTTTCTATAAAATATAAAAACACAAAAATAATATTCTCTTAACCCTAGAATTTCTGTTTCAGCCCCGTGAGAGGCCTTCCCAACCTTGTCCCCTTGAGATGATAACAACCCATCGAGGTCTTGCCTATTACTACTAAACTACAACGGTTAGGGTACTCTGCCTTAGGGAGTTGTAAAATTCTTGTAGGAAGTCCTCTTACGACAAACGGACATTAAGTTGTTTTGGCGTTCGATGCGCGGTGGGAAAGTTAGGTTTTGTTCATAGTTTAGCTTAGTGTACTTGCTTGAATCTTTCAAGTAAAGAATTTTATTTCCGCATATTACGTTTTTCTTGGAGTCTATCTTTTTTTGTGTTAATTGTTTCATAATCCATTCTCGTCAACCACTATGGGAGACGAGAATCATATCCGTACTCTTGGAGACTACTCCAAACCTAGCCATGAGGGCTACAAGAATACCATTGAGCTCCCTGTAGGGAACAACGTGGTACCTCTTCGATCCGACACCATTCGGTTGGTGCAAAATGGTAGCTCATTCCACGGACTTTGGTCCGAGGATCTAAACCAACACCTCAAGGATTTCTTAAAACTAGTGGATTCACTTGACCTTGACGGTGAAAATAGGGAAAGAACGCGCCTGCGTTTATTCTAATTTTCCCTTCGCGATCAAGCTAGCAATTGGCTTGACCGTCTTCTAGCAGGATCCATCACCACATGGGAGGATCTTACTACTCGTTTCCTTGCTCAATTCTTTCCATCAGGAAGGATCGTAAAACTCCACAATGATATCATGATGTTCCAACAACATCATGGAGAATCTCTATCAGAAGCATGGACTCATTTCAATGACTAACTGCAAAAAGTCCCTCATCATGGCATCGACCTTTGGCTCCAAGTCTAAATTTTTTATGCCCATGTCAACCCCGTCATAAGATAAACCATTGACCAATCGGGCAGTGGTAAGCTTTGTGACTGAAACGCCAAAGAATCTTGGCATTATTAGAGGACCTCGCCCTCTATAACAATGAAAGTTGAAATGACCCAAGGGATTTCGCTAAGCTGGTCAAGGTAATCGCTTTGCCTCAAGATGTCCTGAGTACATCTGACTGCCGCCTCATCAAGCTCGAAAATCAAGTCTAACGCTTGATGGAAGCTCATCTTGCTTTCGTACGCAAAACCTTCCTCAATGTGTAACTAGGTCACTAGCTCATGTCAAATCTGCAGTGGTCCTCATGATACTCAGTATTGTATGGAAGATCCTGAACAAGCCTTTGTTGAATACGCATCCTCACATACCAAAAGCAGGAGGTAAGTGGTTTACTTTCAAGCCCGAGCAAAAAAATCTTGGTGACACCTATAATCTATCATGGAGAAGTCACCCGAACCTTAGGTGTAGACAACCCCAAAATTCTCAAAATAATTTTTCAAAACCACCTAACCAGTTCTAACCCAACGGTTCAATCCTAAACCGTTTCTTCAAAAAACTGTACTCTCAAGCTTTGACAAGCAATCAAATTTGATGGACTGGTATCTATTTTCATGGTTCTCAAGACGCTTTGGACTATCAAGTTTTATGCCGTTATTTTCAACAAACTAACAAAGTGAGATGACCAACAAAATTGACACAGTGTTGAAGGTCATCACTGATCGAATAACAGGAGCACTACCTGGTGATAGAGTTAAGAACCCAAAACTAAGTACTTCCCTAGTTTTGTCTGCTTGTTCTTACCCAAATATGGACCCGCAATGCTCAAACCATGTCCAATGTTTGATCAACGCCATCACAATCAATTCCAAGAAACAAAGCGACTCCTATGATGAGAAAGCAAAAGAGAATAAGGAAGAAGAAAGGACAGCCCAAAAACTATCCATGTCAACCCCTCCACACCGCCCGATCCATTAGTAGCATTCATCACCAAAAACGTCCTCAAATTCAATTCATTCTTCGAATTGCTCGGATTGGTTGCTCAATCATTTGACACCGAGGTTGTTTGCACAAAGGGGGACGATGGAGAATTCATGTTTATTGAGTTAATTAGAAAGAATGATGACTCTAGCGATGGTGAACTGAAGAGAAAGAGTACAAACAACTGAAGGTGGTAGGAGCAGGTATTCTTTTGACAAATTCCCAACCATAAGGCATGTGTATGTGTTGTTAAAAATCTACAGTGACCCTAAAACTCCCCTTAAATACAATAATGACCGAATGATGTATAATTGGATCATGAGGAGAAAACTTGACCCTAGGGAAAACTCGAATAGAGGAGTTAGCAATTTCACAAGAAGGATAAGGGAATGCATGTCTTTGTAGGAAACTTTACCTATATCATAGACTTCTTGATTTTTGAGGATATTAGTTCAATTATAGACCCTAGGTTATCACAAGTAGTACTAGGGAAACCTTTTGTAGAAATATCCAACATGACTCATGACTCACCCGAAGGTGTTGTAAGATTCACTAATGGGACCGATGAAGTTGCTTATAAGATGCCCTATATGATAGAACAGTACAACTCACTATCGAACTTAGGAAAAAAGTACACAAAATCAGTCTACCTTAGGAACAAAGAAGACAAAAGAAGAGGAATGGAGTATGTAATGAGCAAAATATTAGGATTTTATAAGGAATGATTAGAGCTTGGGCCCGAATATGTGACTGGAATGGATGATGAAAGAGAAGTCACGTAAGAACGTGTGACTTCGAGTCTAGCTACAAGACGAGTAAATAAACAAAAGCGCTTTTTGGGAGGCAACCTAATATTTACTTTTCTCGCATATTAGGAGTGTCTAGTATGTTTTAACTCTTTATTGTTTGTTTTATTATGTTTGAATTAGTTTGTAATCATGCTTTGTTTGTTTGTAACTTCGTCTTATTTGCAATCAAAGGTATTTTGCAACAAAATAAAAGTAGGGGAAATATATGGTTTTTAGAACCAAATTCAAACATTTAAAATAATTTTTTAGATTAATTCACTAATAACATATAAGAATGAGTACAGGAAATTTTTCATCAAAAATGAAAAATGAGTTTTCACAGAGTGTGGAGACGGCGTCACGATTTACATGCGACGCCGTCACCACAACACTTGTGACGGGGTCAGCATATTCATGACGGCGTCGAACACCCAGTTACAGAAAAACTCGAAAATTTTAAGTATTTTTGAATAATACTTGTACAACACTTAAGAAAGTTGTAATTCTTTTATAAACCTACAAAACCATGAGTTTAATAATTCTCTCATCCTATCTTTACTGCTTTATACGGTCAACCCTAATTTCACACTGTATATTATTATATTGCACATTTTATGCTTGGTGTAGTTGTCTTTGTCTTTGATTACAGGTTATATTTGATGAGAAGAAGCTTAGAAGTTCTTAGGAAGTTTCATTAGATGATTCTTGAAGGACAATTTAACCAGTTATCGTATGTTTCTTCTCTATTATTGAGTAAACCAGGGGAGTACTAGTTTCTTTTACTTGTTTTCTTTTCCCTTTATTTGTTCGTACGGGTACTTCTATTGAACATTGGGGATAATGTTCAACTTAAGTGTAGGGGGAAAATAAGCCTTAGAAACGATTCCTTCATTTAACATTTGCTTTGTCCTTAAAATGATAGGTAATAACACAAACCAATCCTACAAAATACAAATATAACCCAAAATAACACAAAAAAACATACACAAAACACATACCAAAAATCAATTAATAAAATTTACAATTAACTTCAATATACTTCCAATCCCACAAACCCAAATAATACCACTATAAAAAAAAATCAATTAACTCAATATAATCAAAATTAAAACATTTTAATCAAAAAATTCTCCCCCCCACTAAACACCCAATATCAATCACTATATAAAAATTACTATATTCATACATATACACCTAATCATACTAACTCACATTTAAAATTTTTAATTACTCCATAAAACCATACATTCTCAAATAACATCTACAAAACATACAAAACATATATAATAAAATCAACAAAAAACAATACACAATAAAAATATCATCCAAACATATCCCTCAATTATACATAAAAAATTAAATCCGTACTGTGTGTCTTCAAACATCTACACCTTAAAAAAACCATAATATATTAATCAGTACCCCCCTAACCAAAAAACTATCCCACACCCTTTCCATTGCACTTTTATTTTTAGCCCCAAAATTACACTCTTTGCACTAAACTGATAGGATAACCCCTTAGTACAAACCATTCGAGCCTATCCTTTTTCATGATTCTCGTATTTTTTTGGTTAAGCCAGACTATTAATAAAGAGTATTATAACCATTAAACCAATTGTTACACCCAAATCACCTTAGCCTTCCTTGTATGTACTTCGCTTTAGAAAACAATTATTGTTTTAACCCAAGTTAATTTATTTAAGTTACACGGTTGCTAAGTTTATCCTTGTAAATATGTTTTGGGAAACATTGGGATCTGGTAAGTAATTTATTTTCCAGAAGAATGGGGAGGAAAAGTTAAGTCAATACCTCCATATGTTTGTTAGATGATCTCCGTGTTATTTTGATCCACCTCAAATCGGGTCATTAGATAGATTGTAATTATAAGCATGCAAGAAGCTCAAGTGTATAGGTACGTGTTATAATTAAACCCATGTTGTGATGTATTATGTTATCTAAAAAAAGAGAAAAATAGAAAAGAAAAAGAAAGAGATTGATGTAGTGTTATGTAGAGTTTGTATATCTTCATCCGAGTCTTGGCTTAGCAAACAAAACAGCGTGTATTCAAGTAAATAATAAGCTAACCCTTCCACTCTAAATTCACCCAAAGCCACCCAAATGTATCCTATCTATTTTCGTTTCCATTATATGTTACCTTACACCTACACCCCACAACCTTTAAAAGACCTCTTAGATAGTAATGAATAATACTTATGCTAGAAGGGGAAGGTTTAATCCTTTACCAAGCCTATGGTAATTAATATGCTATGACAGGTAACGAGTGTTGATTTTCTGTTTCCCCGTTATGTTATAACTCATTATACAACCGAGAGAAAGAGAGAATCCCAAACACTTATGTGAGGTGCTAGTATATGCTTTCCGTGCTTTTAATTACGAGGTCTAGAAGGTTGTGTTGTAAAATACTTTTAAAGAGTAGGTTAAATGACCCTAATATTGCTATTGTCTAGGTAGAAAAGCCCATTTGCTTGAGGACAAGCAAATCCCAAGTGTAGGGGTATTTGATGAAGTGTCATTTTATATAGTTTTCCGTGGTCATTTAACCCCTTAAATTATGCATTTATGCCCAAATTCAGGTATCTTAAATATCCTTTTCCAGGTATTTAGCATTTAGAAGGCATTTGGAGGGAATACACGTGACTTGGGCTTATTTGGAGAAGAAACAAAAAAGACTACGGACCTACACCAACATCTCTCAAGATTATGTTCTTAGAGGCTGGAGACGGCGTCACAAGATACACGTGACGCCATCACAATTCATCCCACGACGATGTCACAACATCTCATGACGGCGTCAGCTCACACAACTTAGCCCAATATCTAGAATATTCTACTTCACGACGACGTCAGGATTAAAACGCGACGCCCTCGTAGCAATTTTTATATATATACAAACCTAAAATTAGGGTTTTAAGTGTGTAACTTTAGAATAAAAAAGGGAGACAAACCTTAGTTCGTTTGACAGCTTATTAGGACAATTTTAGGGCTTCGAAACCCTATTATAACTCCTTTAATTCATGTTTTAATCAAGTAAGATTATCTTATCATTCAATATGTCTTCGTTGTTTGATTTTATTTATTGTTTTGCTTTATCTATAACCATGCTTGGTAAAATCCCTATTGTGTTCATTTATGATTGTATGAAACCTAGAATGTAGATCTTAGTGTTGTTGCTTCTTGTGATGAATACGCATGTTAGGCTTTAGAAAACCAGCTTTTGTCTGTATCGCTGTTGATATGTCTAGGGAAACATGATTGTGTAGAAAGATACCATCGGCGTAACAGTCATTCATACTACCTTGCCCCTGATAGGCTTGATCCACTTTTGATATTATTTCAAATCATTTAATGTAGTTTTAGGGGCCTTGTAATAGTCTTCATACTACTCTACTGGTGGCGTTGCCTAACGGAATATTAAATAGACGGGCATGTCGTGTATTGTTCATTGACTTAGGAATAGTTTACATAGATCATTACAAGTGTGACAAAGCAACAAAACTAGGAGAAGCAATCTAGGGAGTAATACATGATTATATGATTACAATCTTTTTATTATATTGTTATCAACACTAGCGTAGTTTATTATTTAGTTTAATTAGCTTTAAAAACAGACCAAACCTCTCAAACGTATGATTTACCTGCTTTCTATAAAATATAAAAACACAAAAATAATCTTCTCTCAACCCCTAGAATTCTGTTAGACCGTGATTAGGCCTTCCCAAACTATTCCCCCAGGGAGAACGATAACAACCCCCTAGTTTGACTTATATACTACACAATTGTAGGACTTGCTAGGTTGTGTAAAGACTTCTTGTAGAAGTCCCTTACGCACCGCATCAGAGACCGACTGAAAAGCACCTTAGGGAGGTTAAACGGATCTTTCAGCACCTTAAGAATACCATTAACATGGGACTCTAGTATTCGAAGGACACCGACTTTAATCTAACTGCTTTTTTAACCAAGTTTTACATTTATAAAACTAGTTTTACCCTTTTATGAACGTACTAACGGGCAGAGAACCCATTCGTTAATAGTGTAAAGTTTGTAAATCTGAGGTCGTCCCAAGAGCAGTTTATTAATGAAATAAGATTTTAAAGAGGAAGAATATAAGATAATGATTTATCACGTAAAATAAAGGAAATAGATCTAGGATAGAAAGTATACCACTTCTTGGTGCAATTCATTAGCATCATAACTTGAGGTGACACTAAACTAAGACGGGCATCCTTGTTTAAGCCTATGATTCCTAGGTGGAAATGAACCCCAGGGGAATTTGAGCTATTCCTAGTTCACAGGGTTTGATTGATTCCTTTGTGGGTATTAAAATGCTAACCCAAAAACGAACTCGAATGCAGTCGCGCCTAATACAAGAGTGATTGAATACCAAGGTAAAAGCTTACTCCTTTTATACGTAAGGACAAAGCTGAATTATAATTTAAACCAAAAGATTAAAAGCGGCAACAATACTAATTTTAGTTCCCCCCCCCACAAGACCAAGAGACTGATGTCATAGGTATACATTGATCCTCTAATGTATATGGATACTAGAACTGGAGAATTGAAAACATCCAAATGAAGTGGGTAACTTTGCACTTAGCATTCTCGTAATCCAGATCTAAGACTAACATCAAGATTCTTCAACTTAAAGCTTCATGCAAATTATGATCATAATAACAAAAGAAGTTAAGAGATTAAAATGAAACAAAGTAATAATGATATTAAGGTGAATTACACTCATGCTTAGGTTTAGGAAAAATGTAGGAAATCTTACGAAACACTACACATCCTAAAACTAAATTTGTCACATGATACATGGCTCTTTTAACCTTCCTTCTATCACTAGTGCTACTGTAGATCTTGTTCCAAACCCAAATAATGGGTCAGGAGTTGGGATGATGGAATTTATACAGAAACCTTCCTTCAATATATTAAGGTCTTCGAATGTGTTACGGCGTAACCACAAGCCAGTTACGCCATAACCATGGTAACACGTCATTCCATAAAATTTATTGCATGTGTTTTGGAGTTGTAACAGTATACCCTCTTGTTACGCCACTAATCGGTTGATTTCACCACATTCCAAAAATCTAAAGATACGATGATTTCATAACTACATGACTTGTTACGTCATAACGGTAAATATTGCCATGATTTCCTTCCATATATGTGATTACGGCGTAACCAATAAATGGATTGCGTCGTAATCGTCCTTCAAATGTTGTGTTTCAGCATGGAATTTTGTTACGGCATAACCTTGGAAGGGTTTACGCCGTAAAGTCTTGTAAATAATTACATAATTTGTCCTTTTACTTCCATAATTGCTAAATGTCAGCATTTTACCTGAAAACTACAAAATAACTGAAAATATCTTGTTTTCAAGTGTTAGTGACACAAATGTAGGTGATTTAGGGGATAAAATGACAACTAAAAGTATTAAATATTTGATGTTATCAAATATCTCTCCACTTAACTTCTGCTTGCCCTCAATTAGAACCTTTAAAAATATTTCATAAAAAGATTTCTCGAGAATAACTTCAAGAAATGAATTTATACACTTGAATTTATAAAACTCTTATGTTAGAAAACATCAAATCCGAACACCTCAGAAAAGGGGATAAAAAGTCACTCGGCTCTCCACTAGTCTAAGTGTTTCATTTTCAGGGTGATCGCTCAATTGCACAGTCATAGTTTGTATTATATCATAAGCTTGAAAAGTACATAAATCTGCACCAGTTAGAATTAGGGTCTAAATAATTCTCAAAGGCAACAAGGGTTATATGGTTTTAAAGGATGATAAAGGGGTTAGGATAGACATGGGATACACATTTAATTGTTGTTAATAAAAACACAAAAAAATAGTCTAAAATAATCTAAGGTTGTCATAACTAGCTACTGTTTATCCGTGGGTCCTAGAGTTTAAGTCCGAAAATCTAATCTTCAATAATAGGCTACTAGCTCCATTCTTCAGAAGTATTGGGATGACTTGGTTAATGGGCTACTAGCTCCATTTTACCGAGATGTCTTGGTGCAATAATGGGCTACTAGCTCTGTTTTTTATATATTTTATTTATTTATTTTGCACCATCTTTATATTTTTAGCAAATGGGTGGCTTTTTGTTTCACCCTCTTTTCTTTATTTTCTTCATAATATGCAAATGTTATAGGAGTTTATATCTTTAATTATTGCCCCTGCAACATCCGATATTATACGCACATCCCCCCACTTAAGATAAACAATGTCGAAAGTGGTGATACAGGGGGGGTCTTTATAGATCATAACTGATTGGTCTTCCACGAATGCATATAATTCTCATTCCCATTCCCCCAAACCATGGACTTAAGTAGCTAGGAAATTCAACACAAAGAAAATTAAGACTACAGGGTAGGCTAAGGTGAAATGTTGTAACGATACATATAACATTGGGTGAAAACATAGATTGGTTTGACAAGGGTGATCTAGGGGTATCTTGCACTAATAATGAGTGCAACAAAAGGGTTTATCACGGGAGGTCGACAAGTCAGTGTAACAAGTCGATAAACACACACATATAGGCTATTTGGGTGATTTCCTAAGTGTTGCCTTCTTGAACTATCTATTCCTGCTAATCAATTAGGTCTCGAAATGATGTACAAGCCAAGTTCTAAAGTCTACAATACTACCGGCACACTCAATATTTTGGTGGATTTTTGAGTAATATAATGGAAGCGGAATATTAGGCATAAATCTCACCAAGTATAATAAAGGGTAAAGTGCATTCGGCAAAGATTAATTCTAGTTATTTAAGAAAAATTTGTCAAAAATTTTAAAATTGGCATAATTTTCAAAGAAAACTAGAAAATCGAAGGCAAAACATACGTCAAGTATTAATTCTACTCCCATCCCCCTACTTGATTTGTACAATGTCCCTATTGTACATTAAGGAAATGAAATAAAAAGGAAAGAGTAGAAGAATTAAGATAAGAAACTCCCTGAGCTTTGCTTTGAAATTTGAAATTTGGCGGAAATCTTTAGATTATTTCTGTCTTCTCGCAAGCTCTTTATCCCCTGTGATCACAAAACAAACCAAAGTGTGAAGATTAAAGAATCGTTGTAAGCTCAGATTGTTTAGATCTATATCTAGGATGAATAACAATGAACATGAAATAATGCATATCGGAAATAGCATAATGAACAAAGTTATTTCAACATGGTTTTTCATTCATATTATTCACTATTCTCCCCAATTCTAGATGATCAATTCTAGAACGGTTACTCTAACTAGTAACATGATCAATGAAACATTGATCTTGGGGCTACAACACTCATTCTAGGCGTTTACAATGAACCACACGCCTAGAATACACACACCCTTTTAGTTGACTACATTTTTTTATGCACACAAAACTACACGTCTGAACCTCCTTTTATAACATAAGGAGTCCAAGACTTACAAAGGAAGATAAACATTAGACAAATAAATCTTTTAAATATTTAGGAATATCTATTGTTATCTTTATCTGAACTCGGGTCGTATCCCAACGAAGTCGTGAATTGAAATTCGGGAATAATTCGGATTCAAAGTCAAGAAAGACTAAAGGATTTTTAAATTTTGAATTACACAACGTAATAAATAAGCACAATTAAACTATAGATATAATAGCACAAACTAAAAACAATTAACTAGCACGAAATTTTAATACACGAAAATTAAAAACGTGAGCTAAAACTGAAATTTAAAATCTAAGGCACTACTTTTAACAAATTTTATACCTAAAAATCACAAATTTAAAAAGAAAATTTTAGGAAAAAGAATTAGAATTTTTTAACTATTTTTGAATTTTATATGATTTTTTAAAGAAAAATGAATTACTAAAAATAAACTTTTTCTAAAAATTAACACTAAAATTCTATTTTTATTTTTCAAAAATACTAGAATGAAAAAGAAAATTATTACAAAAAGAATTAGAATTTTCCAACTATTTTTCTATTTTCTATGAATTTTTTAAGAAAAAGAAATTACTAAAAATCTATTTTAATTTCTAGAAAATACAAATTTAACTGGAAAAATAAAGAAAAATGATTTTTAACTACTAAAAATGTGCAGAAAACTAATGGTATAAAAATGCCTAATTTTTATAAAGCAATTGAACCCTAATTTTACTAATTAAAACCTAAAACCTAATTTTATTAAACTAATTTTAAAAATATAAAAACTATTTTATTAAACTGAAAGAACAAGGTAGAAAATGTAAAGAATGAAAGTAAAGGGTAGGCGGGGTAAATAAAAGAAATTTACACTACAGTTAAAACAGACAACCTTAAACTATTGAGAAAGTACCAAATAGACCCTACGATTTGGCTTATTTTTGGCTTATCTAAAAAATGAAAATTAGCAAAAACTTAAAACTACAAAGTTAAACCTGAGCTTATACATTACAACTTTAACAAAAGCACATTGAACTTTTAACTACTAGATAAGCTAGAAAATTAGCTTCTAAAACTGCATTACAAAAACTATGGTTTAACTTTGAAAATTCTACTTTTCTAAACTTTTGCTTGTATCTAGCTTATTATTCAATGAAAATTAAAACCAAAAGAAACTAAATGAAGCTTAAAATGTGTACTAAGAATTTCTAAAAAGAAATAAGCTACAAGTAAACAAGATTATCAAGAAATTTGTTCTTAAAAAGTAAAGGTTCAGGCTTATTCACTGATTTTAAGTAAATCCTAATAAGCTAATTAGCTTAAAACTAAATCCTAGAAACTGAAATTTTGGAAATAAGCTCTAATATGATTATAGAATGAATCTAGATAAAAGGCTTTTGGAATGAACAACTAGAAAAGAAAAATCTAAAAGAAATAAGCAAGAATTCTAAGTTGTTGCTATACCACTTTTACAGGAACATTTAAGCTAGACTAGAGCTTAAAAATGAAACTCAAATGATGACTTATGTTAAGCTAATAGAGTACTATTAAGGTGCTTAATACTAAATGCTATCTCCTAATTTTAAGAGCTAAAAATAGCTTAAAAATGATAAGCATCAAACAGTATTAACTGAGTTAAAACTGTTTATGCTGATGTACTTGGTAAATTCTAAAGTGCAGGCCAAAATTCTAAGGTAAAAACTCATAAACCTACTCACTAAATGTATCTAAGTGTTCACTAACCAAGTTTGAACTCTAAAATGCTTAAAATCTAAAACTACTTTGCATAAAAATCTGTCCTGGTGCTAGCAAAAGAATTTTAAGCTCTAAACTTTGAAAATCTACAAACTAACTTTTAAAACCTATTTAAAACTTGAACACTTTAAAAGTCTCAACTATGTAAAGTGTTTTAGCAATGTCTTTTTGACTTTAGAGGTCAAAATCACCTTAACCCAAACACTAGTTAACTAAACTGTCCCAACTAATATTTCATTTAAAATCTATTTTAAAACTAAAACTGTTAAAATCTTATATCTACTCAATCTTTAACTAACCTAATTAAGCTATTTAAACACTAAATTCTACAGCTTATTAAAAGAAATAAGCTAGTTACTCAGCTAGCTTATTCTACTAATATGACAGAATTTTAAGAAATAAGACCTTAGTAGATCCTAGCTACAACAGCTTAAGGCATTTGAATATCTAAACTAACTAAACAATATTAAACAAGTTTAAGCACAAAAAGACAATGAAATAAGCTACTGAATTAAGCTATTTAAATTCTAAAATCAAAATCATGAGGCTAAACCTGTGAATTGTAGTCTCTGACCCTAGGTTACTCTTGTTGAGTGAGTGACCTTTTAAACACAATCCTAATGGCACCTTGCCTCTAAACCAACAAGATTTAAGCTCAATAAGCTGAAATTAGCTTATTACTCCTTATTACTTCCAAATTCAATCAACTTGAACTCAAATGAATATAGTTGAACTAAAGTAGACAATTACAGTATTTAAAAGACTTTTAACAACATTTGAAAAATTTGTGAACTAGAGAAAACAGAATAAGCTAAAATGAGCTTATTTCAAGCTTATTAGCTAAATCTAGCTTATCTCATGAAAACTTTAAAACAAAAACAACTCAACTATTTTTATTGCTTAAGAAAGAAGAGTACAAGATAAGAAAACAATGAGAACAACTGAATTGAAAGATTTAAAAAGCTTAATTTGCAATGATGAACATTACACGTGAAAGAAAGAAAATACAAAATTAAACTGAACTAACTCTAACTAACTAACTCCAACTCTAAATGTTTGAGCTTCTATTTATAGAGAAAAATGATGAGAAGGTGAGAGCTTTTCTCCTTAACAGCCGTTGGATCTTATTTATTTGAATTTAAGCCGTTGATGATGATTGATGATGTGTTCGTACCAATTAGAGTTTGCCACGTGCACAAAATGATGTGGAATTTGGAAAATACGAGGTAGGGTTGTAGGGAAAGACGGGAGAAGGAGTGTGGGAAATTTGGGTTAGTTTCGGGATTTGGTGGGAAAATCAGTTGTAGGACGGTTAGGAGGAATGTTTAAAGCCCGCGTGTGTTTGAAACTTTGGGGTATTGGCAATACAAGTCCTTGTGTTACTTATTTCCAAAGTATAATGTGAAATGAGTTTGGAAGTTGTCATTATTGGCCCTTGTAGTTGCTATCTCTTTTTCCTCTTAATAAACCATCTTTCCAACTTTGACATCTTTGGTCCTTTGACTTTAAAACATCCAAATGAGC
>BQNB010074285.1:2594-30547 GCA_026074375.1 Tanacetum coccineum | reverse complement strand
CCATCAAACTTTGACTAATGGGATTTGACTCCGCTTCAACCGTTTAACTTCACGGCCCACTATTTCTATTGGTTCTTCAACAAAATAAAGCTTGTCATCAAGATGAAGTCCATCCAATGGAATGACTAAAGGTTCGTCGGCATGACACTTTTTCAGATTAGATACATGAAACGTATTATGAACTCTACTTAACTCTTCTGGAAGTTCGAGTTTGTAAGCAACCTCTCCGACCTTTTCTAACACCTTGAAAGGTCCAACATACCTAGGGTTTAACTTCCCCCGTTTGCCAAAATGTACGACCCTTCCAAGGCGATAATTTAAGCATGACTTTATCCAGACTTGAAATTCCATTGGATTTACGCAATAGATCGGTCGTAAACTATGCTGTCGATCACGGAGCGGCTTGCATCTTTGCTTATCTGGATGATTTTCTCAGTGGTCTCTTGAATCAGTTCTGGACCGAGTATTTGAGCTTCTCCATCTTCAGTCCAACAAATAGGTGAACGACACTTTCGACTATAAAGTGCTTCGATTGGTGCCGGCCTTGATTGCTAGCGTGATTGCTATTTGTTGTATGAAAACTCAGTCTAATGGCAAATGGTTATCCACAACCCTTTCCAAATTCGATTGCACTAGCCACGAGCATATCCTCGAGAGTTTGAATGGTCCTCTCGATGTGCCGTCTGTTTGTGGGATGGTAAGCTGTACTCATATCTCAATTAGTACCAAAGCGGTTTCTTAATAGTGACTACATAAATTTGATGCGTATCTCGGGGCGTCGCGATCACAAATGATTGAATAACGATCAATTCTTACACATTAAGACACTGGTATTTCCAATGCTCTCGTGACAACTATTCAGGTTACATTCTTGCTAGTTTATCCAAAGGTTCAGTCTCTCAATGGATGTGAAGATCGAAGACTTAGTGAGTCGATCAACAATCACCCAAATAGTGTTGTATCCTTGCGACGTCTTAGGAAGCTTCGTGACAAAATTCCATTAGTGAAGTACAGGTCCCACTTCCAATTCGGCGTTTCTTGGTTTGTACCAACAATCCTGATGGGCCTTTGTATGTTCAGGCTTGACCTTAGCACAGGTCCAACACTGTTATATTAAGTGGCTATGTCGGCTTTATGTTGGGCCAACACAAAATAATTCTTCATGTCTTGGTACATTTTGTAGGACCCGGAGGATAGGTATTTCTGATTTATGGGACTCGTGCATGATCACAGTCAGCAAATTGACAGTAACAGATAACCAGCTCCTGCCATTGTGGACAGGGTTCCATCAGCACGTGGTTCCAACTTGTGTTCTCTAAATTGCTTATGGGATTTTAACATTTTCAACCTACATTCCCCCTTCGTCTTATTACGTATATGTTCTCGGGTTTCGCGCTTTCGGTCTGAGCATTTAAGATCTGTTTTGGAAGTCCAAACTAATAGTCATAACCAATGCTTGACTCTCAACGGTGGTTCTCGTTTCTTTCTGCTCAAAAGCATCAGCATTGACATTTGCTTTCCTGTGGTGATAACGAATATCGCAATCATAGTCACTTAGCCAACTATAAACATCGGCGTCTATAGACCTCATGTTTCAACTCTTTTTGATCTAAATTGTGTTGCAAATTTGTCGATCAGTGAACACCGTACACTTAGTTCCATATAAATAATGCTCTCCTGTTCTAGAGCGATCAACACAAGCTCCAAGTTCCATAATCATGTGTTGTGTAGTTCTCTCTCATGAATTTTTATACTGCCAGTGATGCATAGGAATATCACCTTCTCTCTTTGCATCAATACAGCGCCCCAAAACTTTTCTTGAAGCGTCGCCAGTATGCGATGAAGTCTTCGAGTTCACTTCAGGTAAATGCTAGGATTGGTGCCATGCACAACTTTTGCTTCAACAGCTGAAAAAGCTGCTTCTTGTTTATCGCCCCAATCAAACTTGACACTTCTTATTGGTAAGCTTTAGTATTGGTTTGGCGATCTTTTGAAACCACCTCATTGAATCTGCGGTAATATCCAGCAAGACCTATGAATTGACGAATCTCCGTTGGTGACTTAGGAGATGCCCAATCTTTAATGGATTCAATCTTGGCTGGATCCACATGAATTCCTTCACTATCGATCACATGACCGAGGAACTGTACTTTGGGAATCCAAAATTCGCACTTGGAAAATTTTGCATACAACTCCTCTTTCTTCAACAATTCCAATATTATCTTCAGATGCTCTTCGTGCTCTTGCTTGTTCTTGGAATAGATCAAAATATCGTCAATAAAGACAATTACGAATTTGTCCAGATATGGTTTGCACACCCGATTCATAAGGTCCATGAATACGGCAGGTGCGTTTGTCAAACCAAACGGCATAACTTGAAATTCGTAGTGGCCATAACGAGTTCTGAAGGCAGTCTTCGGAATGTCTTCTTCTCGAACCCTCAGTTGATGATAACCTGACCGTAGGTCAATCTTTGAGTAAACACTCGACCCTTCACCCCCCCCCCCCCCCATTGGAGTGATCAAATAGGTCATCAATTCTTGGGAGCGGGATTAGGTTCTTCACACTTAGTTTATTGAGTTACCGGGATTCAATGCACATACCGGAATGATCCGTCCTTCTTTTGACAAAACAAAGACCGGGGAGCTCACCAAGGGAGGAACTGGGTCTTTTGAAGCTTTTATCAGACAGCTCTTTCAGTTTGCTCAGATAACTCTTTTCATCTCGGAATGCTATTGATAGCAATCTAGCCAAGAAGGCGTATAATCGATAGGTGCCCGTGGATACATAGTGCGAGCACCAGATACAAATAATTTGAATACTCACTTGTCGAGTCGGAGGAAGACCCGGCAACCACAAGTCCTCAGGAAATACTTCGGGTAAGTTCTCGAATGTTGCGTCGCCCTTAAGTCGCTTCTTCTTCGACTTATCCTTAACCTCCTTTGCAGTGACATGTGCCAAAAAGATAGGAAATCCTTTTTGCATGTACTTCTGCGTTTTCGTGCACGAAATGATATTTAATCGTGTCGCATTTCCCGGGTTACTTCCGTCAACCTTGTAATGATTAGGTTTCACTTTCACCAGGGATGCGAAACAATCTTCTCGGCACACAATGACCGCTTGGTATTTCACCAACCAATCATTCTGATTATAGCATCGAAACTACCAAGTTCTAGGCATTAAGTTGAGTTGACATGGAGTTGTTTTAGTAATATTCCTAATTGGCGAGCAAATTCGATAGCGAAATTGTCTTATCGGCTACTAGTAATGTGTCTTTGGCTTCTGGCTTTAGGATTTTGGGTTATAAAGAGATGCCAACTTTATAGTAGACGGATAGTGAAGGTCTGACTTAGTTGATATGGTTACTAATTAGATTACCAAAGTAACGCGTTCTATGATACGCACACAAAAAACATTGATATATGTGGAAAAGTGTTTTCTTACAAGAGAGTTTTTAGTGTGACTACTCTCAGCACGGCATGGTACCTTCTGATATATTACATAGTTGATCAGGCCATGTATAATTGACGGACTAACGATTGCATGCTCATTTTCGGTCAAAATAGCATTATAATTTTTATGATATTCGACGAGAGTAGTTTGTAGAGTAAATAAGAACCTAGTTTATATTGACGAATATTTTCATAATTACGATAATTGGATAGGAATAATTTGAATATCATTCGTACAACTATATTTAAGGGACAATACAACATGCGAAACTCCTTGACAGTAGTATTAACGTCTAAGATCAGTTTCACACCAATCTTAGGTTTTGCTAAGGCAAGGGCTAGTCAACTATTTCTCTTTTAAGCTAGTCGATCACATCCTTAACGTGTTGGGCCTGATCGGTTTCTCTCCTCTTAAGGTATTGCACCACTCCTTTGTGCTCTAGTACCTCCAATTTCGTTTTTTTTTTACTTTGGTTCTTTCGCTCTGGGCAATCCCTCTTGTAGTGCCCTTGATTCCCACGTTCATAGCAATAGCCTTGATAGTATTAGCCACTCGCTGGGCTACAACTCGCTCAATTTACTCAACACTCATCCCTTGATTAACAGTTGTCATTATTTCTTGAGAATCACAGGGATCCAAATGTATATGAAGTTTTATTCAAGGGAAAATCATGACACTCCGTGATCCAAACATATTATGTTATGCCAGAGGTTATAAGATAACGGCAACCATGGCGTAAATAAATCCCCATTTTACAGTAGCATGATATTAACCAACAGGGAGGTAATACATTAATACATAATTTACATGAGTAAAAGAGTACAAGCTTTTTTAACACTACCACATCGTCGTATTATCAAGTTTTGTGGGAAATACAAATAAGATCATGACAATCTATTTGTCCATGGCCAGGGTGCTCTCAAGATTATTGATGACTAGACTAACTTATGTATATTAAGTGATTCAACATTCTCTTTCGGTTGGTGGTTAGCGGTGCAAGGGAGTGCAGCTGCAAACTCGGTAAGCATGTCTCGAGATGGTGATTGTGGAGTATGGCGTTAAATAGACATCCGTACTGCAAGGGGATTTGGTCTCAAAAGACAAGATGATATGGTGTGGGGAGGGTGGGTGATGTAGAAGTAGACTCATCTCAGTTCTCAAATGCCTATGTATTCTCAGTTGGAGGGTGGACTGGATCATCTGTAAGGTACAGTTGAAGGGCTGTCGCCCGGAAGCCTAGTGTGCTCCGCCTCTCCTCGTCCTCCTAATCCTTAATCAACATCATTCATCGCTGTCATCATCAGTATGACTATTATAATAATTGTCTATCCGTTGGCTGGATGGTTTAGCAGGATCCTCTTCTAGGGTCCTATTACTATCTATCTTCCGGATTCGATGTTCAAACAATGTAGCCTTGGTGATAGGGCTTGTCGGTGGGGCTTCAACAGATAGAGGCTTGATACTTCTTTTGGCCCCTCTTATCTCCTCATTAGAAGCTCACTGGAATCTCCATGGACTCGGTATTTAATGAAAAAAGACTGTAGGTAACCGGTCGATAATGAAAAACATAATATGCCTTGCAACGAGCAAGACTTAACTTATTTAAATATATTATATAAGGTTGGTTTGGTTAAATTCGAGTATGCATTATGGCATAAATGAATATGGTTATGTATCATATTCGATAGCTTATTGTTTAGGTCAGCGCTTAGGACCTACGAGCTTATCGTAATACCTTGACTTATGAAAATTTTCCCTATTTATATAATTAGCCCGTATATAATTTAATTGTTGAGTTGTGCGATAAAGATTGCAAACTCATCTTTGGTATTTTTCACTTTTACCCTATTGTATTATACGTACTATAATATAAAACGTATATATCAATTTGAAATGTCTTATGTCCAACTAATTCAATCAACTAGTGTGGATCGCCTGAATGATGAACATATGTATGTCCACTGTGTTACAACCCCGTTGTTATGAATTCGTTGTTTGTAAATGGTTATAGTCCAGCCCAAAACATTTGACCTCGTTCTCTATAACATTGGTCTTGATTACAATCCGTAACACCACCAACTATTGGTCGCAGCGGAATAGGGTCCGGGCGTGTTACTTCAAGATCAATGAACAGACTATATAAGAACGACACAAAAAGTCATTTAAATTGATACATTGGTTTAATTTGAACAGACATAATAACAAAAGCATCATAGCTTCACTTGTTCATTGTTGAATATTACAATAAAGTTGACAATACTTTGCAACCATATATGTTTGCACCTAATTCTGTAAAGAGTGCAATCCAAAATGTAACCCAATGCATCCCTGGCATCCCATGAACTATTGATATCCTGATAAACATGCTTAAAACGTCAAATATAATGTTGGTGAATTCATAGGTTTGTAAATCAATGATAGTTGGACGCAAGACTGTTTAGTGATAATGCAACACATGCACGCTTCACAAAAACTAGATTACATTTATCACTAAGGTCGTGACACTGGAAGCTCGACAGTCTTGTTAGCATAATATTGATCACGCACGCCCCGCACCAATGATGTTTTAATCGAAAAACATCTAAACATTCGACATGCTTAAACGTTCGATCTCGGTGATAGCAAAGTCACCCAGAACGGGGAGGTCGTTCCCGAATAGATTATTAAAATATATTCGCGCTCACATAATGTAATTACAAACTAATCTATGCAATCTGGACAGTTCCTGATAATGGGTCCTTAATTGGGTTATCGGTACTTAGGCAATCATGTAATAAATTACTTGCGTCCAATTTGTAAACAAAGCATGTTATCCACCCCAAATATAGGTAAATTCGTTTAAAACTTGTAAAAAGTGTGGGGATAGAACTAACCTGAGTTCTGATAATCCAAATATCGCAGACAGAAGAATAAGGAGTCACGTAAAAGATCGAATGCAACCTAAAATCTTTCACTAGGTCGTATAAGTAACGCGGAATTGAATATAATTATATAGTTGTTTTAATCTTACTATCGTTAGGGCTTATCATAAATTTAAAAGAGGTCATGACTTGGAAAGTCTCGAGGAGTTATGACACTTTTAAATCGTTAATCCAACTCAACTCGTCAAACGCAATCCGTATAGTGGCTCATTATGAAAACTCCATTGTAATATAGTACTTTGCAGAACACATAATATTCTATCTAGCTCAATCACCAAATAATGGTTTGGTTAAAAATTGTGTTGTTTAATAATGTTAAAACGGTTTATTTATAATTACCGTTTTAGTAAAACTAGCATAACTTTTGCGTTTTAAGCCCGATTTTAATGTTTCTTATGCCCATCTTTTAGTATTAGGACGAGTTATTCATAATTTGACATTTTGATTATTTTAATCCTCTGGTGAACAGTAACTTTTATGTTCACATCAGACAGTGTCTTTTATTAAAAATCGTTATTCGTCGTCGTAAAACACGTAAATGTCGTTATTGTATTCGTTATAGCTCCGTTTTTAAAGATTCTTTCGAGGACGTTCCTCGTTATTTGAAAGTTCTATTCTTTTTAGGATGGTTTAAAAAATTATAACTTTCTGTCAATGAATAGTAACTTTTATAAAAATTAGTTTTATAAAGTTTAATTGTCGAAAAACTCGGAAATTCATAACTCGTTCGTTTATTAATCGAAAAAATTGCGATTCTTATCATTTTGGAATCTAAAATGTGTTATTATTTATTAAAAAATTATTAACCCTTGCTGTTTATAATTTTTTAAAACTTGTTTTTTATAAAAATTTACTTAAGACTTCGTTTCATTATCGTATACTTGTTTTTAAGTAAATTTTTTACGTTATCTAATCCGTTTAACATGTTATTTAATTTTTCGGAAATCGTCGTGAATTGTATATCTTATAAAAATATATATTGGGTATGTTATAATTCGAAGTTTGGTAAGCACGTTAGGTGAGGTTTGTTAAGTCCATTTTCTAACATTTTCTTTTACTTTACCAGTTTGGTATTTTACACAAGTCTTATATTTCCATATCATTGTTATATTTCATATATATTTGGTGTCCATGTGTCCATAATAGTCTCTCATATGTCCAAAATTTACCAAGTTCCATATTTACACTTTTAACCTTAACTTTCTAATTAACCTTTCATCGCAAGTTTATACGTCGTCACTTTTACTATAAACCATAAGTGGTTTAAAGTGTATTCTTCAACTTAAACTTTATTTTAGTGTTCTAATAATTGATTAAAAGTCCTTATTAATATTAATAAGTCATTTGCATTCTTTTACTTGTAACATATTATATGTATTTGTAAACCCTAATTAATACATACTCATTTTCATACTTAACAAGGAGTTGATAAATAACTTGCTGTGTCATTTATTATGATTATACAGTAATATCATAAGATATATAAAAGTTGTACATTATGATGAATAATAAATAAAATCTTTCTGTTTTTACATGTTAACTATTCCTTAGGATGTGATTTCAGATATAAAGAATCTAACATTAGCAATAAATAAAAATAGCTAAGAACTTAAAGGAGTTCAAAGTAGACCTTATGAGGTCTATGATGATGTTGAGGAAACAAATGCTAAACCCGTGTTTAGACTAGAAACCAAAGCTTGCACTTAAGAAAACCCTTATTTTCTTAAGAAAACCCTAATCTTGCTTTTCTTGATTAATACTTGGAAAAGGTTAGCCAATGCTTGGGATCACCTTAGAATACCTTAGAATGGATGTGTATTGGAGTGTATGGGTTGTATAAAAATTGATATGGGTTTGGTAGAGTGCTTGTGTTATGCCGTAGCATATAGAGATGGGGAGAGAAAGATTGTTTTGATTTTCTAGTTAAGTGTAAAGCATATGTGTTACTTCTCTTATGTATACATGTATATAAGGTGTTAAACTAGTCAAAGGAACATGGTATGGTGCAAGGGATGGTCCTTAGGTCTTAGGGATGGGCTTATGAGTCAAAGTAAGCAAGGTATGGCTAGGAAATGATGAAGTATGGTGTACATTAAAGAAGTATGTTGTTGTTTTGACCAAATGGAAGAGTTTCTAGTATTTCTTTGTACCATTGACCATAAATTCGGCATAGATAGGATATATATGATATATTTTTGCAACTTTTATGTATTGGGTATAAAAGTGGGTATTTGTTGAAGCGTAGAAAAGTTTTGGTGGTTCCGGGAGTGCCTAAACGCAATTTATCGCGAAACGTATACACTTTACGTATCCGATAAAAATAGAATGAACAAAGTTAATAATTATCCTCAAAATAATTATATAACCCTTGCTTAATGTAAACATTTAATTGTTTGATGCCCGATCACATTGAACGCTAATTTTTAGCTTACGCGATTTAAACTTAATTCATGAAATTACAAGCAAACGCGTACAACACTAAAAATAAATAGCATATTTATCGACGTCGTCAAAGACTTGAAAACACAGGGTGTTATAGAAACCCACAAGGGGGAGAACGGATTAGGGTGTCTGGCAGGGATGGAAGAAGGAAGGTGGGTGCAGTCATGCCATCAGGGGATAAACTAGTACGGGCCTCAAGGAAGCCGTGAAAGTTATTGACGCAGAAGAGAAGATCATAGTTTGGAATGGGGGGATCAAGGGATGATTGCTTCAAGTCAGCCAAAAGCTTCGTGGTGGTTTATCGTTCGTGGTGAGCTGGTTTGGGAAGTTCCGAATGCACTACCCTTCCTGGTACCTCATCGAGGACGCGAAGAAGGTGCACATCAGAGGACGACTCATGGTCAGTTATTTCATTTTCCTTTTATATCGTGTTCATTTATTTAAATGTGTATTATTATCTTAAATTTATTTATTTGTTTATATCTATAATTTATTTTAGTTATTGTTTGCCCCTTATATAATTTTTTTTTTGCACAACCGTTTCGACTTGAAGGAGCACATGCTTAGACCGCGATGGACTGATATAGATAAGGACATTGAGAAATATTTCTCTAAGCGCTACTCCGACAACAAGCACAACTTAAAGAGAGATGTATGGAATGTCCCAAATCGTGATGTGGAAGCGATAAGAAGCTGACCTCCCCCGAACATGGAGCGGTCTTGATTGGGAGGCGCATATCCAATTTTGGCTAGACCTGAAGAACGGCTTTGATACTAGACGCAAAAATTATAAAACAAGGCGCGGAAACATGATCTTATAGCCGATCAGGTTCCCGCTTATTGGATGCCATTCGGAGATCTAGCAAGTTAAAAAACACATTAGAATCTATTTTATATATTTATATTTATATATATTATTTATTTATATATTATTTCTTATTCATGTGTTTGTTGTGATGTGTCGTTTCTAATTTGTTTCATCTTATATGCATGTGTATATACAAATGCAGACCGACGAGAACCATGAGTACCCGTCCCTCATATCCAGCTTCTATGACCTACTGGTATGTGCTTAATTACACATACCTTTTACCTTTAAAAACGAGCTTAAAATAATCGAAAAAGGATTAAAATGCCAATTATATGCTTGTTTTGCTAATTGTATTGATATCAGAAACGGATATGATAACCAAGAAAGGACGAAAAACAAGAACAAAAACGACAACACCTGGACTCGGAATGGAAGCCTGTTGAAAGGACAAAGCCAAATCAAAGACGGAAAGTCAATCAAGTCAAATAGTTCAATGTCAAAGTCAACCCAAGTCAAACCCCGAGGTCAAACTCAAAGTAATATAAGGTTTAGGGACTGAAATTGTCAATCCCTAAAACTTATATATAAATGAAGAAAAAGTGGAAAGAAAACAGAGAAGGGATGAGTTGAAATTTGCTTTAAAGTGACACCGGACTAAGGGTGAAAAGAGTTATATAAATCTTGGGGACTTGTATTGCCAAGTCCCCAAAAGTCTTTTAACCTCAACGGACCAACTGTGCAAATGATAAAGTAACCTCAAGGACCGTTTTGTGCCAACTCCACTAACGTTCACTCTGTAATTTACCTTCTAACAATTTTTCCGCGTTCTTTTTCCTTCCAAACACACTCAAGGGATGTTTAACCCTCTTCTTAACCCTTTGACTCTTCACCACACCATGGATATTAATCTCCACCCTCCTTCCATACCATTTCCAGACACAAATGTGCCACTTGGCAATCCACAACCCCCAAGACTAGTTCGCGGGCTTTGGTATGGACTTTGGATGAAATAAAGGCAAAGTTTAGAGGTTTTTTAACCTATCACAAAAACAAACCACCTGTGTTTGTGTGTTCTAAAACAAGCACAGCGAAGAAGAAAGAGGCAAAAAGAAGACCTTGCTTTATTTTTGGCTATAAAAGCCTTGTAAGCCATTGTGGCAAATATTCAGTTTATTAAGTTTTAATTCAGTTTTTAATTAAGTTTTTATTGTAGTTTAAAGTGTTTTTATGTTAATGTCTTTTATGCAATTGTAATTTTAGTTTAATGAATTTAAGCCGTTTTTTTACTTCATAAGCCTCTCAATAAGCTAATTTGAGCTTATCTGGTCAAATAAGCTCTATTAAGTTTAAAAATTGTTAATAAGCCCTTTAATATGTTTTAATTTGAAATTAGCTCATTATGTGTCCATATGAGTGCATTTTGGAAGCTATTTGAAGTATTACACTCCATAAGCTTATTGAGCTTATTGCTCAGGTTTAGGGCTTAGGAAAGCAATTAGGTACAAGGGTTTTTGAGGCCACTCTCTCAGAAAGATTTGGCCTTGTTCTGACGGCAAAAAAAATCTAAGGTTTCAATTTTCTATTTTCAGTTGCTTATCTTTTGCTTAAGGTATTCAGATTATTTGCTTTTCAAATCTTTGTAAACACAGTAGTTAGAGTTGTTAATTGGTGTTTTAAGTCTTTATATAAATGCATAATATTGTGTTACATTAGTTATCTATCAAAAACTGTCTAAGTTAGTAGTATAAGATTGTAGAGAAACTAGATTTTTTTTCTTAATAAGCTAGGATTTTTAGTTTTAAAATAGTTTTAATAGGTCAAAAATTAAGTAGAAGTGGATAAAAAGTTTTCAAAGTTTTAGCTTAAAAATAGGTTTTAAACTCCCTTTGGTTTGACAGTTTTGAGATAAAAGGGTGTTTGGCACAAGGCTAAAACGGGTCAAAAGGGTGTTTGCATGGGTTAAGGTATTTGGGTTAACTTTGGTTTAAGTTTTTAAGCAATTTTAAGCTGTTTTTAGAAAGTTTTTAGTTTTAAAATAGTTTTCTAAGGTTTTTAAAACTATGTTCAAAACTGTGAAGTTTTTAAGTAACCCACAAGTGCTTATTTGATTAAGCACTTGTGGTTGGAGTTTGTACATCAAAAAGGTTTGTGTTTTAGTGTCCAAAAAAAGGCTGTACAAGACCTTTGCCTTTTTGACTTTGCTAAGTCAAAAGCATCAATTCCCTTTTGGTCACAGTTTTAAAAAGTAAAAAGACCATTTTCACAAGCAAAAATGAGCAAGTAAAATTAATTTTCAAAAGCTCAAAATTGGTGCACAAGCTGCTTGGCTATAGCACTCAATCTGTTTGGGCTTATTTGTGATTCTAGAGCTTATTTGACAGCTTAAAAATAAGATGGTTCAATATCTGCTTGAGGGGGGGGGGGAATTTTGCCTTAAAGCTCACCTGGTGCAAATAGGGGGTACTTTAGGCTAATCTTTTCGTCTTAAGCTCACTTTAGCCCTACTCTTTGGCTTATTTTAAGAGTCTAATAAGAATTTAAATAAGCCTGAAAGTTTCAGCCCGTAGGTAGCTTTTTTGTGTGCTTATTCTTAAAGCCCAACTTGCCTCTTGGCTGTTTTTGAGGCTTTAGGCTGAGGGACTGCTTTATTTCTTCTTGGCTTTTGAGCTTATTTTATAAGCTCACATGTTCCCTTTCAGCTTTAATTTGTTTAGTTTGTTAAAGACTTGTATTGAGATAATTACCCTTCCGTGTGCTTTATGAGCTTTTTAAACCAAATTTACACCAAATTACCTAACCTCCAAGTTAGTACTGTTGTGGATTTAAGCCACAACTTTCTTATTGAGCTTATCTCAATACAGCTCATATTTATTGTTTCCTAGATGCTTTTCAGGTTGGGTTAAGTTTAATAGTTTTGTTTGATTTTTTCCTGTTCTAGCTTTATTTGTCCTAGCTTTTAGCATTTGTAGCTCTTTAAGCTTTATTTAAAGCTTTTCTGGCATATAAGCTTCCCACAGCTTTTTAGGCCTTAAAGCCTTTAGAACTTTAAGCCTTATTCAGATTAGTTAGTTTAGGCCCCTTCTTTAGCCTTATTTCTCGTGATTGCTTAGCTTATTCGACAATAAGTAGCAAAAACACTTTGAAAAATTTGGCTTTTTTTTTAAGCCATTTTGCTTGCTGTCACTTTAAGCTTATTTTTAAGCTTATTCTGTTGATAAATGTGAAAAGTGCTATTGTTAAAGGTTGTTGTAATATTAGCCCCTTATTAAGTTTGTAGGTTTAAGTTTAGTGGAACTCAATTTTTTATAACAAAATATTAAGCCACAAGGGCGTATGGGTCTGTTTGTCACTTTTTCATAGTGTTAGGGTTTACGTTTTACATTGTAGTGTAATTTTTCTATAGTTTGCCCGCCTACCCTGAGTTTAGTTTCTTGTAACACTATTTCTACCCTAGAGTTATTTCAATATATAAAAAAGGGGGAAAGACGGGTCTGGCTTTGGGAAAGGTCAAGAGGCGGGTGAGCAGACTCGAACCTGGGACCTACTCGATTGTCACAATCACCCTGTTTTTACACCACACTTACACTGGCGCCCTTGGGTTTCTTTGTCATTAATGACTCAAGGGATTTAACTATATACACTTTTTTTGGCTTTAAGCCTAATAGCTGTCAAGCTTTATTTTCGAGCTTTATTGCAATATGATGGTGGGTGTTTATTATTTTTCGTAGTAACTTATTGTGTTAGTATTTTTTGTAAAATTTTCAGGAATTTTTCAGTAAACATTTTTTTTTTTTAGTATTTTTTATTATTTAAAATAGTTAAAAGTTTATTTAATTCATAAAAATTACAAAAAAAAATTATCAAAATATATATTTTTGTTTTTTATAAATTTTCTTTTTATAATCTAGTTTGTAGGCAAAAATAATAAAGTTTTCCGTAGGGTCATTTTACAACTTTTATCTTTTAAAGAACGGGTCGGGTTGCGGGGATTTTGTTTTGGACTCATTTTTGGGTCCAAACGAAACTCCGTTTTCGGTCTAGTCTTTTCATTCTTCGTTTATTTTGGTCCATAGGAGTAGTTTAGAAGGCGAAGATTTCTTCGTAGACTTATTTTTAAAGATTTTAGGTTTTCCCTTTTGTTCCGGGATTCGGGCCTTCCGTTTTCTTGTTTAATTTCATAATTTCTAGTTTTTCTTAACGTTTTTTAATTCGGTTTGTGTGTAATTTGGACTTTTTCAACTTCCCAAAATCATTCCTTCCTTCAAAACTCAATTCTATCGATGTTTATAGATTTACCATTCCAGCCTCGGTGGGGATTTACGACCCGGGAAAGCTCTATACTACTTCTCGGTATCATTGATTCTTTTTTTTTTTTTTTTATGCTTTTAGGCTATTTCTCTATATATTTTATATTTTATTATATTATATATATTTTAAGGTATAGTTTGAACGGATCAATTTTTGGCGCCGCTGCCGGGGAGGCTGTGTATACGTCTATCGTTAGTTTGATCAACTGTTTTTGGAATTGTGAATATTTTATTTTTTATTTTATAAAAAACATATAAAAGTACAAAAATATTTTTCATTTCTTTTAGTATAATTATCAGATAAAAACTAAAGCAAAAACCAAATAACATTAAAAAAATTTGTCTTAAAAAAGAAAATCAAAATTAAAATTGGTAAAATACCAAAATATAATATTCTCAACTGAGGTATTATCATAATAAGTTCCGGTGAACTTGTTGGTTCCCAATTCGAACAAAAGATTTAAAAACTTGCCTTTTGTGTCTCTTACGACGTACGGCTCACCTTGAAAAGTTAAACAAACTATAAAGTGGGTATAAGGAGGGTTGTTCCTAGGAACTACGACCCGAAAGGAGAAATAAGCTTCGCGCTATTCCTACTCCTCCGCTCACCTGTGCGTTTATCTGTTTGAGAGTTACCGTGAAGCTTTGCTGATTTTTTGGTTACAAGGGTGTCTTATTAATTGTCCGTCTAAAATTCAATTGTGAATTAATCTTTGAAAAACCAAAAAAAAAAAAATAGTGTAAATTTCTTTTTGTTAATTATATTTTGTGCATGCGACACTAGTTTCAAGCCCTTAGACGGTCGGACATACCTTCAAGTTCGACAAACTTTCGTTGAATCATCTAATCTTGAGAAAACCTGATAATCATCCATAGTTACGATGGCTGAAATCGTTTACTATGGCGCAATTTACTCGATAGCACCCATCGAGGTTCGAGGCGATAGGTATTCCTGGAAATCAAGCGAATAACTTTGAGATCAGATGGTCTACGTAATCTTGTCCAAAACAAGCAATTTTTTTGGATATGATAAGAAGACCACGTGCTCACATCCGTTATTTCAACAAGATCACTTCTACGATGAAGACTTCGTAGTACCAGATACGTCGGTTAGCTTATTGCTTTTCCCGTTTATCTCTCGAAGGTGGCAGCCGGTTTTGGCTAGAAAAGAACCCTCGGTTCGATTTGAAACATGGGATGATCTTGTTTCGAAATTTATTAACAAATTCTTCCCTCCCTCTAAAACGACAAATCTCAGAAATGAAATCACGAGATTTCAGCAAAAATTTGATGAGACGATTTATGAGGCTTGGGATCGTTTAATATGATCTTTTATGGGGATTGCCTCACTCATGGTTTTTCAGAATTGCATCAACTCGATACATTTATAATTCCTAAACTCCATATGATCAATGATTCATTGAACTCTGCTGTCCTTGTGATAGTGGTATTGCCGGTAGATAATATTCTTAGACAATAATGCCTCGAGAATGTTTAAATTCATCGAGGCAAGTATACAGTACGGTCAGTCAAGAAACACAGTTTTGTTGCTAAAATGAGTACATGCTCTTACACCCAAAGCTGTCTCATCTGATAGTTGCTGAACTCATAAGACATGGTTTTTCGGGCATTAATTTCTCGATAGAAAGAACCAAACCCAGCTTTCCGCTCACGTAAAAGGGTTGAAACAAAGTTATGTTCTTGTGAGGGCGAGGTCATTCTTATCAAAATGTCCTGCCACTAATGCAAACATGTACCTTGGACAACATCCTAAGAGTATGTGTACCGGCGCTGCGGGCCAATTTCAACCAAGCGAATTCTTGGTTTATCGACCATTCGCTATGGTCTCATAATCAGATTCGACCTCCTGGTTTTCCTCTGTTCAGAATCACTCATGCAAATAGTCAAAACAATTTCGATCGGGGGAAATAACTTCAATCAAAACTGAGGAATCCTATTTCAACCAAGGTCAGGGATTTATCGACCTCCGGTTAATAAACCAGATAGTTATCAACCAGTGCGAATCAAGGACCATGCACCTCAGTCACACGGCTTATTTAGCTTCCTGTGTCAAAACAGATTTTGAAATATTGTCACAAGGCAATGATGCAGTGTTGAGGAAACATGCAAAAAAAACCAGGTCAAACCTGTTGCCAATCCTATGGTAAAATTTAAATGCTTATGCTTTAAAAATTGTTATGCCTAATAGCTTCTACTTCCGGTTATAGGTCTACTCTTCCTGGTTAACACTATTACCATCCTAAGGAAGATTTAAAAGTATCATCCCGAAGTTGGTGTTACCATCCAAGGAACAAAAGCATGATATTCTAATGCCGATGGTGACAAAGGATCACGATGGCCTCCTGCTAATAACGGAAGAACCGAAGACGTCCAACTCCTGTGTTCAATTCAGTCTCGTAATCAAATCCTGAGCCCAATGTTGCTCATGTTGTTCCTCCTGTTCCTAAAGCATTAATTCCATTTCATCAAGAAGAAGATGATTGAAAAGGCCAAGGAAAATGCTGTTACGATCAAATCGAGAATATTCTATGAATTCTTTAGAGATTTAAGTTCGAGATTAGCTTTACCGATGACTTTGATGCTCTGCCTAAATTTGCTTCAACTTTAAAAACTCTGATTGGAAACTAAAGGAAATTGATTGCGAATTGGCAAGAACTCCTTTTGAAATGAGAAATGTTTCAGCTGGTCATTCCTCAAAAGTTACCAAAGAAACTTGGGGATCCTGCCGATACTTCTGATTTCACTATGTGAATTTACGGGATTACTACATGCAACGCATTGGACGATCTTGTTGCCAAGCATTAATCTCTCTGGCCTTATTCTAGTGTGGACAAGTTCTTATCTCTTCCTGAATTGACCCCGACTTGCATGACGCTAGAGCTAGCAGATCGTTCAATCACTGAACCGATCGGTATCGCTGAAGATGTCTTTGTAAATGTGGGAAAATTCCAATTTCCAGCTGACTTCGTAGTTGTTGATTTTGAACCAGGACCCCGAGTACCCTTATTTTCTCGGGAGATAGAGATGATCTAAAAACTAGTCATGCTTTGATATATGGTTTATGAAGGCGAGATTCTTACCCTTCGTGTTGGCAAGGAAGGCCATCACATTCAACTTGGACCAAAACTTCAAAATACACAGCTGATTTACCAACCATATGGACGGTCAACAAAAAAATCGACTTCATCGATTATGGCTTGTGATGTGTATTCTCAAGAGGTCCTAGGTATTTTCAAACGTGATCGAGGAAGTGGCAATCCCACTCAATATTTTGTGCCTGATTGTTCTACTGCTTATCAAATTCCAACTCTCACTCCTTTCGGGGACAGTGATTTTCTTTTATTTGAAGAAGCAGATTCGTTTCTTGCTCTAGAAGATGATCCAACTTCATCTGAAGTTGATCCAACTTATCAGGATCCTGAGGGGGACATCCTGCTTCTAGAGGCAATTTTGAACAGTGAACCACCACCCCCCCTCCCAAATCATGAACAATATATGCCTGAAGTTAGGAAAGAACTCAAACTCTGTGAAGCTAAAACCGTTGAATCTTCCGTTGATGAACCTCCCGAGGTTGAACTCAAGGAACTGCCACCCCATCTTGAATACGCATTTTTGGAAGGCGACAACAAGTTGCCTGTCATAATTGCTAAAGACTTAAAAGATGAGGAAAAGGCAGCTCTTCTCAAGGTTCTCAAGTCCCACAAGCGAGCCATCGCTTGGAAACTCTCCGATATAAAGGGTGTTAGCCCAGAATTTTGTACTCACAAAATTCTAATGGAAGAGGACTATGAACCATCTGTGCAAAGTCAGAGAAGGGTAAACCCAAAAATCCACGATGTTATCAAAAAGGAGGTTGAAAAACTCCTTGACGCTGGATTGATTTACCCCATCTCTGACAGCCCTTGGGTGAGCCCGGTACACTGTGTACCTAAAAAAGGAGGTATGACTGTCATCACAAATGAAGAGAATGAGCTGATTCCTACTCGATTGGTCACGGGATGGCGAGTATGTATTGATTACAGAAAACTTAATGAAGCCACCCGGAAAGACCACTTCCCATTGCCTTTCATGGACCAAATGCTCGAAAGACTAGCAGGAAACGAATACTACTGTTTCCTCGATGGCTTCTCGGGTTATTTTCAGATCCCAATTGACCCAAAAGATCAAGAAAAGACAACATTCACATGCCCATACGGAACATTTGCCTATCGTCGCATGCCTTTTGGGCTATGCAATGCTCCTGGCACATTCCAAAGATGTATGATGGCAATCTTCCACGATATGATTGAAAAAACGATGGAAGTATTCATGGATGACTTTTCGGTCTTTGGGGACTCTTTTTCCACGTGCCTAACCCATTTGGAAAAGATGCTGAAACGGTGTGAAGACACCAATTTGTCTTTAAACTGGGAAAAGAGCCATTTCATGGTGAAGGAAGGCATTGTTCTCGGACATAAAATTTCTAAGTCGGGACTTGAGGTTGATAGAGCTAAAGTCGAAGTAATAGCTAAACTCCCTCATCCGACTTCAGTCAAAGGTGTCCGTAGTTTCCTTGGGCACGCCGGTTTTTACCGGCGATTCATTCAGGACTTCTCAAAAATTGCCCGTCCTATGACTCATTTGCTTGAAAAGGAGACTCCATTTTTCTTCTCTGAAGAGTGTATCGATTCCTTTAATACACTCAAAAGAAAATTGACTGAGGCTCCGATCTTAATTGCTCCCGACTGGGACTTGCCCTTTGAACTGATGTGCGATGCTAGCGACTTCGCAATTGGGGCAGTCCTCGGGCAAAGAAAAAACAAGCATTTCCAACCTATACACTATGCTAGCAAGACTATGAACGAGGCTCAAACTCACTACACTACTACCGAAAAGGAATTACTTGCTGTAGTGTATGCCTTTGAGAAATTTCGGTCATATCTTGTTATGTCCAAAAGCATAGTGTATACTGACCATTCTGCCATCAAGTATCTCTTTGCCAAGAAGGATGCTAAGGCAAGACTCATGCGGTGGATCCTATTGCTCCAAGAATTTGATATTGAAATTCGAGACAAAAAAGGAGCTGAGAATCTCGCCGCCGATCATCTGTCCAGACTTGAAAATCCTCATCAAAACAAACTTGAGAACAAAGAAATCAATGAAGCATTTCCTCTCGAAACTCTTGGTTCTGTTGCTCTTCAAGATCAAAGTACCCCATGGTTTGCCGATTTTGCAAACTACCATGCGGGGAAATTTGTTATCAAGGGAATGACATCCCAAAAAAAAAAAAATTCTTCAAGGATGTCAAGCATTATTTCTGGGATGATCCCTTCCTGTTTAAGATCTGTGCTGATCAGGTGATAAGACGTTGTGTTTCTGGGCAAGAAGCTTTAGACATTCTCAAAGCTTGCCACAGTGGACCCACTGGGGGACACTATGGTGCCAATTACACAGCAAGAAAGGTCTTCGATTCAGGATTCTATTGGCCCACCATCTACAAGGATGCCCATGACTTTGTCACCCGTTGTGACATTTGTCAACGTCAAGGAAAAATTACGCAACGTGATGAGATGCCACAAAACTCCATCCAAGTTTGCGAAATCTTTGACATCTGGGGCATTGATTTTATGGGGCCGTTCCCGTCTTCAAGAGGGAACAAGTACATACTCGTGGCTGTTGACTACTTGTCAAAATGGGTTGAAGCAAAAGCACTCCCCACCAATGATGCCCGAGTTGTTTGCAAATTTTTAAAAACTCTCTTTTCTCGATTTGGTGCCCCCCGAGCTATCATAAGTGATCGCGGAACACACTTTTGCAATGACCAGTTTACAAAGGTCATGCTTAAGTACGGAGTCACTCACCGTCTCTCCACCGCGTATCACCCACAAACAAGTGGGCAAGTTGAGGTGTCAAATCGTGGTTTAAAGCGTATTCTTGAGAGAACCGTAGGAGAAAATCGTGCCTCCTGGTCGGACAAACTAGATGATGCTTTATGGGCCTTCCGCACAGCTTACAAAACACCCATCGGGTGTACTCCATATAAGCTTGTGTATGGAAAGGCATGTCATCTTCCGATCGAGTTAGAGCATAAAGCCTACTGGGCTCTCAAGCATACAAATTTTGATGTTCAAACTGCGGGTGATCACAGGAAAGTTCAACTGAATGAACTAAATGAACTTCGTGATCAGGCCTACGAGAACTCTTTGATCTATAAAGAGAAAACCAAGAGGATACACGATGCTAAGATCAAAAACCGCGTTTTCAACGTTGGTGATCGTGTCCTCCTCTTCAATTCTAGACTAAAGATTTTTCCTCGGGCAATTGAAATCCCGTGGTCTGGACCATATCACCGTTTGTCTAAGTTTTTCCTTATGGCCCCCCCCCAAAAACCCGTCGAGCTAACTCAAAACTCCGGGCCCAACATTGAAAGTTGAATGGTCCATCGTATCGAAGACATTACTATTGAGGGGACATACCAACCGAGTTGTCCCAATCACAAACTTTATCCCCATCGAACCAATAAATTCGGGGGACGGGTCAAGCGTCGGGACCCTAAACAAGCGCTTCGTGGGAGGCACCCCATGCTTATCCAGTCTATCTTCTTTCTTTATGCTAATAAGTGTTTTGTGTGTGAGAAGGCTTGCATTTTCCATTACCTGTGTTTTGTCCATGTTTTGTGTGCTTTGTATTGTATGTCCAGGTATTCCCGGATTGTGAAGGCTCTCGATTCTGTCATTTTTAACTCGAGCTTCACATCCTCAGCTTCATTTTGGGAATTCAGTATCCAAATCTAATCGACTAACGTTTTATCTTTTGGCACACTTCATAAACGGCCTTAGATTTACGTAGGTACCCCTTTGAAACATCGAGGACGATGTTTAGTTCTAGTATGGGGGGGGAATCTTCGATTTGATTTTTGCCTGCAGTCGTTGTTATCACATAACCCCGTTTTTACCACCAAATTTTTGCAAAAATACCAAAAAAATGAAAAATTTTAAAAAATTTCAAAAATAAAATAAGTGTTTTGTCACAGTTTTGACTCTCCTAATGGGTAGAATGAGAATAATTTTTGACTCGATCGGGCGTGTTGAGCCCTAGCTAGTTCCTCAACTTACCACTGGTAGGCTAAGCTTTCACGAATTCGATTGCTTCGAATTTTAATAATGTGAAGAACAAGAAATGATAGAGTTAAATATAAGTTTATGTGCTGAACAAAAACTTATATGAGTAA
This sequence comes from Tanacetum coccineum, assembly GCA_026074375.1. Lineage (NCBI taxonomy): Eukaryota > Viridiplantae > Streptophyta > Magnoliopsida > Asterales > Asteraceae > Tanacetum > Tanacetum coccineum. Next base: position 9,382 of record BQNB010074285.1, on the reverse strand, counting down.
CTTGTGGCTTTTTCTCCCATTAGCTTCTAATCCACCTAATCATACGTGCTCAATTCAGTTCAACTAAGTCAATCGATGTTTTTAGAAAAAGCTTCAAATTTGTATCTTGATTCTTTAAAACGAGATTTTTCTGTTCTTAATAATTCGAAAGTTAAAATGCCAAAGAAGCATGAATGAAGTATGAATGCAAAAATGCATGAATATTGAAATTTTGCCAATGAAGCATACATTTGATTATATGGAGCAAGTAAAAGATGTGTCGTGATATCCCACTCCGCTAACCACGAGGTGGGGGTTCAAACTAAGACATCTTTACTTCTAAGGATTTGGTGTGTTGTGATATCTCACCAGGAAGCGAGGTCTAGGTGAGGGTTCAAACTAAGACACTTATCCTTAGCCATATTAGGAAGAAGGTGTTGTCGTGATTTCCCACTACGCTAGCAACGGGGTGGGTTTTCAAACTAAGAACATCGGTCGTTGGTTGTGATATCCTACTAGGGAGCGAGGCCTAGGTAGGTGTTCAAACTAAGCAACGCATTCCTAGCTTTAAGAACTTATGAGTATAATGATGAAGATGTTGCAAAAAGTTCTACAGTTAAAATCTCGTTCTTTAAAATCAAGTTACAAGGTCTGAATAAGTTGTTGCTTTGAGTCATGATTCATCTTGAATCACGACTATGGAAATAAGTTGATCTATGGTTGAGTTGAAATGAGCACACACATTTAAACCATACATTCATGTTGGGAGTTAAAAGTTCACAAGTCATAAGTATGAGTGCTTAGCATTTAGACTTATATTGACAAATGATCTTGTTTAATTGCTTGGTTTGGAGTTAGTGAAAAATCGGGGACGATGAATTTATCCGTCAGGACATCCGTAGATTATTCTATGGTCGTTTCTCATTCTATGATCCCAATGTTAATGTAATAAAGGAAGTCAAACAGGTAGTCAAGAAAAAGAAAAAGAAAAATCCAAAAATATTAGGGATAGTTAATGTACAAATAAAAAATGGTGAAAACGGGACTTGTCGAAGCTTTTGATTCTTTAGTTTCCTTTGACGAACACTTTGCTACTTTTCAAAGTTATTAGTCGAGGGGGATTGAGATTCTTAGTTTTCGTAAATGCTTACTTCATAGCATTGCGTGAGGACACGGCAATACCTTAGTATGGGGGATTTTGGTATGTGCTTAAATACACATACCTTTTACCTTTAAAAACAAGCTAAAATAACCAAAAACGGACTTAAAATGCCAAATATACGCTTGTTTTGCTAATTGTATTGTGCAGGAACGGATAACCAAGAAAAGGACGAAAAACAAAGCCAAAACGAAAAAACTGGACTCGGAATGGAAAAGACTGTGAAAGACAAAGCCAAATCAAAGCCGGAAAGTCAATCAAGTCAAAAAGTCAACAGAAAAGTCAACTGGTCAAAGTCAAAGTCAACCCAAGTCAACCCCGGGGCCAAAGTCAAAGAAATATAAGTTTAGGGGCTGAAATTGCCAAACCCTAAACTTATTTATAAAGAAGAAAAGAGAAGGGTTAATTTTGCAATTTGCCCAAAGTAACAAGTAGGGGGGGGGGGGGGGGGGGGGGGGGGGGGGCAAAACTGCCCACCCCCCTAACTTGAACACCAAAGGGACATTGATGCAAAAAGTATATAACTCTTGGGGACTTGGTTTTGCCAAGTCCCCCCAAAAGGTTATTTAACCACAAGGGAACGCAATAGTGTGCAACACACCATTAACTTGAGGGACCATTTTAGCCAAATGGTAAAACTCACACTCTGTTAACACCCCAACAGCATTATTCCCGCCTCTTTTTCCCTCAAAAAAAAAACCAAAAAAACAACTCACGGGTTGTTGTACCCGTTTTTACCCCACGAACATTCACCACCACCTTGGATATTCATTTTCCCCCTCCTCCACTACCTTTCCCAGCCATAAAGTTGCCAACTTGGCAATCCCACATCCCCCAAGACCAAAGTCGACGGCTTAGATTGATTTTCAAGATTGAAGGGTCAAGATTAGAGCTTTTAACACTCTCACACAACAAACACACCTGTGTTTGTGTGTCTACAAACAAGCACAACAAAGAGAAAGAAGAAAGAAGACCTAGTTTTAAGTTTTCGGCTATAAATAAGCCTTGTAAGCCATTGTGGCACATATTCAGTTTATATTCATTTTTCATTCAGTTTTCATACCAAGTTTAATTCAGTTTTTATTAAGTTTTAAGTGTTTTTAAGTTACTTTCTCTTATGCAATTGTAATTCTCAATTTTAATGAAAAATTAAGCTCTTTTTACTCAATAAGCTCTCAATAAGCTCATTAGAGCTTATTCTTGCTAATAAGCTCTAATTCAGCTCAAAATTTGTTATAAGCTCTTTCATATTGCTTTAGTTTGAATTAAGTTCATAAATGTCCATTTGGGTGCAATTTGGAAGCCATTTGAAGTAATAAGCTCCCAAGAGCTTATTGAGCTTATTGCTCAGGTTTAGAGGCTAAGGAGCCATTAGGACAGGTTTTTAGGTCACTCACTCAGAAAGAGTGACCTTGGTTCTAAAACTTCAAAAATCCAAGGTCTAATCTCTAAATTCTTACTTAGCTTAATTTTTAGCTTAAACCTTTAGCTTATTTGCTTTTAGTCTTTGTAAACACATTAGTTTAAGTTGTTATTTGACTGTTGTAAGTTTTTTATTGCATTAATGTTAGTGTCACATTAGCTTTTCCTTAAAACTGTCATAAGTGTAGTATAAGCTAGTAGAGAAACTAGCTTATTTTTCTTAATAAGCTAGGATTTTTAGCTTTTAAATAGTTTAAATAGGTTAAAATAAGTAGGAGTAGATAAAAGGTTTTTAAAGTTTTAGTTTAAAAATGGATTCTAAAACCATTTTGGTTTGACAGTTTTGAGATAAAGGGGTGTTTGGCACAAGACCAAAACGGGTCAAAATGGTTATATGCATGGGTTAAGTCAGCTTAGTTTGATTAAGCTTAAGTTTTAAGCTTGTATTTAGCTGTTTTCAAAAGTTCCAAGGTTTTGAAATTGCTTTCCAAGGTTTTATAAAACCATTTTTTGAAACTGTGATTTTCAAAGAACATCACAAGTGCTTATTTGAATAAGCACTTGTGAGTGTGAGTTAAGTGTCAAAAAAGGTGTGTCTTGTGGTGTTAAAAAAGGGCTGCAAACACCTTGGGTCTTTTGACTTGTTAAGTCAAAAACACCCAAGTCTTTCTTATAACAGTTTTAAAAAAAGATTTTAAGCCTTTTTCACCACACAAATTCAGCAAGTATTTATGGTTTGTGAAAGCTAAAAATTGGTGCATAAGCTCCTCTTACACTACACTCAATCTGTTTGAGCTTATTTTCCTATTTAGAGCTTATTTGACAGCTTTTTGAAAGCTGTCAAATAAGCCCCTTGGGTTTAGACTTAAAGCTCCCCTGGTGCAAAGGGGAGACTTTAAGCTTCTTATTCTTGGCTTTTAAGTGACCTAAAGCCCAATTTCTTGGCTTATTTAGGGAGCCTATAAGCCCTTGTATAAGCTCTCTAAATTCCAGCTTTTAAGAAGCTTGTTTGTTGGCTTATTTCTAAGCCCAAACTAGCACCTTGACTGTTTTGGATGACTTAGGCTTAGGGATTGCTTATTCTTCATTTTAGGCTTATTTAGCCTCTGAAATTAGCTCATTTTTAACTTTCAATAGCTTTTTAGGTTAACCTAGATAATAGTGTAGCTTATTTACCTTTTTCCTAGCTTATTTGTCCAAAACTTAAGCCATTTTAGCCTTTGGAGCTAATTTTAAGCTCCCTGTCATAATAAGCTGTTACAGCTTATTAGGCCTAAGCCTTTAGACTTTTAAGCTTATTTAGAATTAGTTTAGCCTATCTCAGCTTATTTTGTCCTTAATCCTAGCTTATTTCGACCCTAAGTCCAAAAGACTTAGTCTTTTTTGCCTTTAAGCCTCAATAAGCCAAACTGTCAAGTTTGAGCTTATTTTTAGGCTTATTTACAGCTTTTCATAAAAAGCTCTAGAAGACAAAGTTGTTAAGCCCCACGAGCTTAACAACTTTGCTTCTTTGAGTTTTCAAAAAAAAAAAAAAGGGAAGACACTTGGTCCGGGTGAGCAAGACTCGAACCCGGGACCAAGCGGTACATCCCCTTTTACACAACACACTCTACCACTGCGCCCTTGGGTCTTTTTCGTTAAAGACTCAAGGGCAATTGTATTTAAGGGTGTTTTGCCCTTATAAGCTAATAAGCTGTCCAAGCTTATTTTCGGGCTTATTTGATAAGCTGTGTGGTGTTTGGTATTTTTCGTAGGACCCTTATAGTGTCTAGTATTTTGTGTAAATTTTTCAGAATTTTTTGTAAACGTTTAATATTTTTTATAATTTAATTTAGTTAAAAGTTTATTTAATTCATAATAAATACAAAAATTATCAAAAAAATATTTTGCTTTTTTAGAAAATTTTCTTTTGTCATCTAGTTTGTAGGAAAAATATAAAATTTTTCGTAGGGTCATTTTTATAACTTTCCCTCTTTTAAAGAACGGGTCCGGGTACGGGTTTTTGTTTTGACTCGTTTTTTGGTCAAACGAACTCCGTTTTCGGTCTAGTCTTTTTCCAATCTTCGTTTATTTGACCCTAGAGTAGTTTAAGAAGCAGAAAAATTTTCCGTAGGGTTTATTTTTAAAGATTTTAGGTTTTCCCTCTTTTGTACGTGAATTCGGGTTTGTTTTTCTAGTTTAATTTCGTATTCTAGGTTTTTCTTAAACGTTTTAAAGTCCGAATATTAACTAATTTGACTTTTTCACTTCCCAAACTCATTCCTTCCTTCAAACACAATCTTCGATCGTAACGATTTACCATTCCAGGCCTCGGTTGGGGATTTACGACCCGGAAAAAGCTCTATACTACTTCTCGAATCATTGACTCTGCTTTTTGACTATCTTACTATAATTTGATATTTTTATATTATATATATTTTAAGGTGTAGTCGGAGCGGATCAGTTACTTATCTAGTTTCTTATTAGTTGCTTATTTGTGCTTATCTATATGTTTTTATGCTTGTTAAGTAGCTTTCATTATCTGTTTTTGATTTTTATAGAATAGATATTAGATTTCTCATATTTGCTCTTTAAATCTGTCATAAAATCAATAAAAGTAAAAAAAATAATTAGCATAACCTTTAGATCTTAGTTTATAGCTTAATTGATAGTTAAAACAAGTTTATTAAGTCTATTATAAGCTAGTTGTCATCTGGTCTTTAAGTTTGTTTCATTAAGTTTCTTAATTACTAGCTTAAATAAATATTCATAAGTCTAAAGGAGTGTTTGGATTAGTGTTGTTTGACCCCTAAAAGTCAAACTGAGTTGTGATCTTTGCTTAAATCATTTTCATAATCACTTTAAATCAGAAATAAAATTGTTTTCTTAGGTTAGATTTCAAAATATAAAAAGTTTAAGCTTAATTTCTTTGTTCCTACACCAGGGGAGTTTTTCCTTTTTCTTTGATTGTTAAAATTTGATCCAAGCCTTCCTAGGTTTGGAATTTAGTTGCTAGGTGTTCTTAGACACTCAATAGGAGTGTCTAGTGCAGGAGTAACCTTTTAGGTCACCTGCATTGTCATATTGACCATTTGGCCAATTGCATCAGCAGTAGTAACAGCAGTTACTACTGCTGTCTTTTCAGCTTCATTTAAGCTAGTTTTTGTAGGATTTAGCATCTAAAATTCAATTAGCTATTAGATTAGATATAGGTAAAGGTAGCTTAAAGCTTATTTTCACATTTCTAGCTTATTTCTTAGGTTAATTTAGCTTTAAAAGTTCATCAAAAATCTTAAAAATACAAAAACAGTACTAAGTAGATTTTAGGTTCTTAATCTAGATACTTAGCTTATATAAGTTAGTTTTATGGTTAAAACTAGTAGTTTAAAAGTAGTTTGATAAGTTGTCAAAAGCTCAGCTTTCGTCATTGCTGTCATAGCTTATTGAGCTTTCTAGCTTATTTAGATTTCAAGTTTTAGTGCTTATTCCTGAGTTTACCTTTTAAGATCATAGGATTTAGATAGCTTTAGGTGTTTTTAGTTAACTTAGCTTATTGAATTTAGCTTATACACTTCATAAGCTTTCTAGGACAATTTTTGCTTTCAAATTTGAGCTTAAAATGAAGCTTATAAGTGAAAATTAGTTTTTAGAGCTTATAAGCTCACTTTCTGAAAACAGCTTTTTCATAAGCTCTTTAAGAGCTTATTTTTTAGTTTTAGCTTATAGTTTCTTTGTTAAAGTAGCTTAAAAAGTTATCCTTAACAACTTTTATTCTTTAAGTTTTTTATAAAAACCAAAAAAAGGGAAGTGGAAGTCGGGGGTGAGCAAGGCTCGAACCCCCGACCTCAACACCTCAACATTTTATAAACACACACACACTCCCACTCCTTACCTCTGTGCCCTTGGGTCTTTTTCATAAGACCCTTTCACTCTTTATCTTTTATACACATTTAGCTTTATAAGCCTAATAACCTGTCAAAGCTTATTTCACATCTTATTTTATAAGTTGTGATCTCGGGTTTAATTTTCTTAGGTTTTAATTGGTTTAAGCTATTTTCTGTCATTTTTCTAGAATTTTTAGAGTTAATTTAGTATTTTTAATCATTTATTTTTATTAAAAACTTTAAAAAATCATAAATAATAGAAAAATAATCAAAAAAATAAAAATCTTTTTTAGAAAATTTTCTTTTATCCTAAAGTTAATAGAAAAATTAGTTTTACTTTCGTAGGGTCTAATTTGCAAAATTTC
>BQNB010074284.1:0-31843 GCA_026074375.1 Tanacetum coccineum | reverse complement strand
TTAGTAGCTTGTACATTCACTTTAGGAGTTAACCCTTCCATGAGGTTAGGGTTTAGGGTATCCGATAATGGTTTAAAGCCCATTTTGATATGATATTGCAAATGGTATCTTTTAGGAATATTGTACCTTGTAATAATGATATTGTGATATTGACTTGATATGTTATGATGTTTGCTTGGCATATATGAGGATAGGATTGCCATACGTAGGTTGTCTGAGTCCGTTAACTTAAGTTATGCAGGTTATATTGCATATTGAGATATTGGCAAAGTAATGTAATGTAATAAAGCAAAAAATTTCTCTGAAAAAGGTGAGTTCATATATAACTGATAGATTGCACATCATCTAACTTAATAGATGGATATTTACATTTATGAAAATTGTGGGTTGTTATAGCATTTAATTTAACTGATGGATATTACACTAAGGAAAATTGCATCTAATTTAATAGATGGATAATTACATAGATGAAAATTATTGGTTGTTATACGTTTGTTAAAAATGGAAAACAAAAAAATTAAAATGAAAGGAAAAGGGTGTGTTAGGTTTGACGTGGATAAAAAGGGAAGAAACAAAGATTGAACACTTTTATATTATGGTTGTGATGGTAAGATAACTTTTGTGTCAAGTGTGACAACCGTGATTTGAGCAGGTCAGTTATACCTTTAGAATTGGCTAATAGTTCATTTTATGTGTTTAAGTGTTGCTCTATGTGATTTTATGTGTGCTAAGTGAGTTAATTATGTGCTTGATATCATTTTTAGGTGTATGGGCATCTCATTTTGAGTATGTTGTGTTGGATAATGAGTATTTTATTTGTTCACGTTTAGTGATAACGGAAAGGAATGACGTATTGCATGTAATGCTATATCAATAGTTGGATAATTAAGTGTTAAGCGTTTATGGGAAATGTGGCATTATAGAATTGAAACAAATGAGTGAAATATGGAAGTTTATAGCAAACTTTCTAAAAATAGAAAGTGGTTTGGTGAAAGGAAAGTTATATTTAGAAAGTCTAGTTTGTAGCGTTTAAGTAAAAAAGGTTTAATCAAATTAGCTTAGGTTTATATAAAAACTTAAGGTAATATATGTAATAATATAAATAATATAAATAAATAAAGGAGTGAGGGTTTGGGCCGGCCCAAAAGAAAAGAAAAAAAAAGGTTTTTGAGTTGGATTAAAATTGGTAAAACCTGTAGATAATAAAAACCCTAACTCATTATTTTTTTGGCCTCCTTCTCCTCCTTGTGTGTGTGTCGACCTCAGCCCCAAGAAAGCAAGAAGAGAAAATTTTTGATCCAAGATTTTGTGAGCTAGATCGTGTAGGATCGAGTAAGAACGCTAGGTATTGATCTTTCCCTTGTTTAATCCTTTTAAATATATATATATATATATATATATATATATATGTAACAATTAATTAATGATGGATTCTAGGGTTCATAAAATACAGCATATTAATGATAATTAATGATGTTTAATCATATTGCAATGATTAGGGTTTAATTAAGATCATATGGGTGTATTCGTTAGGGTTTAGATCGCGTTAGAACTTGAATTAGAATAGGGCAGAATTTAGGGCTGTGTTGTTCGGCTGTTATCTCGATGATGGTAATAGCTTTTGTCAAGTTTCCGGTGTCTATAATGTAGCTCAGAGAGTCTAGTTTCCAGAACATCCAGCCTCGAAAGTTTTTAAGGTCGGTAAGTCATTCAAATGTTGGTTACGAGAAAAGTGGTCAAAACAGTAAATACTGGTCTGATTTAGGGAAGATTACGAGGTGTAAAAACCCTAATTAAATTTCTAATTTAGCTTATCCCTTCTACATAAGTTTAGTTCTATGTGTCTATTAGAAATCCCCCAAAGGAGAGCTTCTGATTTGGAGTCTAAGTATGCTTTTTAGATCCAAACTTTTTAGTGTGCAAACAGATCCGAATTGGGACTGTTTTGAAGTTTGATTTTCTTAGGAGTACTTGTGCATGTAATTGACTCTTGGGAATCATAAGGTAGTTAATATACTCATTAATGAACATAGGTGATTTTTGGTTTGAATTATGGAGGTCAGTAAGTAAGGGTTTTGAGTACGTTAAGTCGCGTTAAAATTCTGCAGTTTTGAACAAATTGTGACTAACTAGTGAAACTTGGTAATGAAGTGGTTAAAGTTGGGCATGGTGTCAGGGTGACCCATGAGGGTAACTAAACATCTGATACATTCATCATATGATTGTTACATGTTCTTAAGCTTTTCGCTTAGTAGAGTGTAACGCGTGTTTGTTTTGATTATTTAGTTTCGTGCAAGGATTTAGAATTAGCTTAAGCATCAGGTGAGTTTCATAGCCCCTCTTTTCTAATGATTTATTGGGGTGGAAATGATGCAAAGTGTTCGGAAATATTTTGATTACTGTGATAATATGTTGTCTAAGATAGATGCTATGGATATACGTGGACTATTGTGGTTGTGTGCTACATGTTTGTGTGGTGATATTGAGAATTGTGAATTGAGTCAGGGGGATTACCTACGGGTATCCATGGCCTGTTTAGTGGAAGGTATTGTAGCTAGCGGGTAGTATGGTTAATTGAGGATACTCATACCGGCCGGGGCTAAGGGGGTAATCACAAGGACCTTGGTACGATTAAGACGTCTTATAAATCGTTACTGGGAAACCATGTAATTTGATTGTATTGGATTGGATTGTATTGGATTTGTTATGCATGCTAGCCTGCATGATAGTTCATTTATTGTCGTTCAATGTTTTCTTTATTATCACAGTAATGCATAGTTGGATTTTTATCGTGTCTTAAACCTATGACTCTCACCAACTTTATGTTGACATTTTAGGCATCATTTTCAGGTGAGTATCGCGATGATAAGAAGGATGTTAGGAAGAGTGGCTAGAGAGACCCTAGGCATTGCTTAAAGAGTTGTCTTTTCTAGTCTTTTTAGTTATGACATTTGTTTTGCTTGATACTTGTTTGTTGGAGATTGTTAGTATTTGGATCATTTTGTTTCGTGTATGACATTACTTTAGTAATGCAAGACTCCTCTATTTTGTGTTGGGTATTGTCATGACACATAGTGTCCATTTGATTATTTCTTTCATTTACATTTCTCTATAGTAGACATCATTGTGTTGTGATGATATCCATGATGTTACACCTCGTGTTTTCCACCTAGGCGGGGTGTGATAGATTGGTATCAGGATACATAGGTTTTAAGAAGTAGGTGGTTAAGCCTAGACTATAACCTAGGAGTCCTTCATGTAGATGCATTTAGGGCTTAAGTGTTTAATGCTATAACTGCTATGCTTCCCCTCTATTTTTGCATAGCTTATATATCTCGTATTTTGTTAAGTTTTCATTTAGTTATTTTGTCTACCATTATTGGATATAATATGTATTACTTTCTTAGTATTTTAGCTATGTTTTTTCCCTCACCCGTAAGAAGTCTCGTTTAGGAACCGTTTTCCCAACTAGACTTAAGCGTTATCAGGAACCTCTTGTGGAACCGAAGGAGATAGGATGGTTGATCGTTTGTTGGATACGCGTAATAGGGCTGGAACAGCGAAGGGAGGCAAAGTCAAACCCAAGCGAGGCCCATCATAAGTTTATCTCGTCCTTTACCTCGTCATGTTGTTATTGATTATTTCTTTCGGATATTTCGTATTTTGGTAGTCGTTGCGAGACTTTCGTTCCTTTATGTCGTTTCGATTTCAATTTGATATAACTAAGTAGTTATTTGATGGAGCATCCTTTATGTGTTAAGTTGGAATGGTTTAAGATGTGCAATGTGGTATATGTACTTATATGTGAATTACGATTGATATTGGTGATCTTGGAGAGTATGTTACAGTGTGTAAGGAGGCACTTATATTATGGTTGGCCAACATAATTAATATAGGCATCACACACGTAGACCTTTGTTGGCCTGATTCCACATTTATTTGTTATTTGGTTTTAGGTGATGGTAGTTGTAATTTTGTTTTTCTGTGATATGTGTTTTCTTGTTAAGGATGGTGGTATGAGTGAGAAATTATTCTCTTACCATATTTGAGAATATGTTGAAGTTGAGGTTTTATAGATAGTAAGTTTCCCTTCTATCTAGAATTTATGGAACCTTAGTATTGATTTATTATTAGAGGTTTCTATTTGCTCGGTTGTTTGTTCGGATTTCCTTAGTCTAAGCTAGATGCCTTCTCGTACTTGTTAGTAAGGATTACCTGATTTTCCTATTGACGTTCTCGATTGTATATTGGTTGTTAGGAATCTGCTCTTTTCTGATATAGCCGCGTTTCGTTAGGTCTTTTCATTGATCATTTGTTACTGTATGAGTACGCAAAGGTTTCTTGTAAGCACTAATTGTTCGTATCACATATTAGTGTGGTCATTACTCCCTTTTTGTATAACCTTGGTTTCGTAACCGTTGGCGATGTGTTAGTATCGATGCTTTTAGTTTTTGTTTGATCGGTATTTTTGATAGACCTTACATTTTCATTTGGGTACGTAACGTCTTGAATGTGTTTTCCTTGTCACGAGTTTGTTTGATTTTATTTTGAGTTTCTGGTTCCTGGTATTTTTGCATTTTCAAAACAATAGAATTGTGTTAGAGTCTTGTGGTGTTTTACGATTCCCTGTTGGTATTATGGTGTTGTAATTTGTTCTTGAGTAAATTTTTCATAAATTATGTCTAATTATTAAAAAACTCTTTGGAAGTATTGTGTTAGTGTTGAGGAAAAAACTGTGTTTAAAATGATCTTAGTAACAAGAATATGTTTTAAAATGGACTATACTAATAGGCTATGAAAATTTTAATGGTTCAATAAATTTTATTCTTATTATAAAAGCTGGTTTAAAGAGATTCATGTGTAAGGTACTATATACCATTAGATAACTATCTCTAGATTTTTTTTATGACAACCAGAATGAATTTTATAAAGATTAAATTTAAGACAATTTTATTTATTATTTAAAATGATTTTTATACTTAAAGTGATTTTCTTAATTTAAATTGATTTTTATAAAAACATTATTTAATTTGGTTTTTCGAGTAATGTCGATAATTGGTATAAGAATTTCCGTCTTTCGTATTGATATATTTTTTTATGTGTTCATTTGTCGTGGTACGTCTATTGATTTCTTTCGTTGCGTTTTCACTCGGTGCATATACGTATCCTTTCTTTCAAAGGATTCTTATGTCATTTGATCCACGTCTACTTGCATATGTGGAATCTCCTATATGCATTCTAGCCTTTGACTCGATATTCGTTTGTTATCCTATTCGATTGTTCGTAACCCTTGGAGTTCGTTGATACCGTTGAGTCGTGGAAGCTTTGATGTGCTTGTGGGAATGGACCGGTTATCCAAGAGGAAGTTTGGGATAGTATGTCATGGGAAGGTGGTTAGGATACCGTTAAAAGGTGATGAGATACTTCGGGTTCATGGTGAACGTACTCAAGGAGTCGTGAAAACCTTAATGAACACTAAGGTAGGTGAATCGAAATTGAGTCGTATTTCCATCGTATGAGACTTTATTGACGTGTTTCTGGAAGTCTTGTCAATGACCACCGCAATGACAAGTTAAGTTCCGCGTAGACTTAGTTCCTGGAGCGACGCTAGTCGCGAAGTCTCTATATCGTCTAGCACCTTTAGAAATGCAAGAATTGTCTGAACAACTTCAAGAGTTGCAAGACAAAGGTTTCATACGACCTAGTCATTTTCTGTGAGGAGCACCAGTGTTGTTTGTTAAGAAGAGGAGCATGGAGTTCATTTGAAGTTAGAGTTGGAATTACTGAGGAAGGAGAAGTTGTATGCTAAGGTTACTAGTGTGAGGCAGTAAAGAATTGGGAAGTACCTACGACACCATCCGAGCTATGATTATTCTTAGGATTGGCAGATTACTTACCTATGTTTCATCGCAAACTTTTCTAAGATTGTTAAACCCCTTACTTCCCTAACTTAGAGGAATCAAAAGTATGAGTAGGGCGCAAAACAAGAAGAGGCTTTCTAGACTTTGAGGAATGATTTGTGTGACGCCTCGATTAATTTAATGTAAGGGCTGATACGTTGAGAAGAAATGGAGAGTGAAACTAAGACGAGTAAGAGCAATGTCCATGACTATCTAGTCAAGTGTTAAGGACAAGATATTGGCTACTCTAAGTGAGACGTCTAAGGTCAAGAATGCGCCAGCAGAAATGCTGCGTGACCTAGACTAACAAATGGAAAAGAGAACAGATGATGGTTGTACTTTATGGATTAAATTGTATAGTAAGTATGAGTATGAAACTCGCTACCATCCAGGTAAGGCAAATGTGGTGATTGAGGCATTAAGAGGGAAGGAACAAGTGAAACCTAGGTGTGTTTGAGCGATGGATATGACCATTCAGTATGGAGTAAGAGGAATGATATTAGCAGCCTAAAGTGAGGCGTTCAAGCAAGAGAATGTACGCGCAGAAAGGCTTTATGGGTTAGATTGACATATGGAAAAGAAGGAGGACGAGAGTTTGTACTTTATGGATCGTATATGAGTTCTGTTAGTAGGGAATGATAAGAACGGTAGTAATGGATAAGGCTCATGCATCAAGGTACTTGGTACATTCAAGAGTGGATAAGATGTATTATAACCTTGGAGACATGTATTGGTAGCCACGGGTAGAAAAGGGTATAGTTACCTATGTTAGAAATTGTTGGATTTGTTTAAGAGGTGAAAGCTGTGATGTCAAAGACTTTTGGCTTGCTGCAACAGCCTGAGATACTTAAGTGAAAATGAGATAGAATCACCATGGATTTTATCAGTAAATTTCCAAGGTCAAAGTAGCGAGTATGATGTGATTTGGATGATGGTCGATAGACTGACCAAGTAGCTCATTTTCTAGCTATACAAGAGATTTCAAGATGTGAAGTTGGCAAGGATTTATATTGATGAGATAATAGCAAGGAATGGAATTCTAGTGACAATCAACTCAGATTTAGATGGATGATTTACTTCGTGGTTTTGGCAGACGCTGTAGAAAGTGTTACTGGCGCGATTAGATTTGAGTACTGCTTAGCATCCTCAAGCGGATGGAAAAAGTGAGCGCACGATTCAGACTTTAGAGGATATGTTAAGGGCTTATGTTATTGACTTTGGTGGTAATTGGGACGTTCACCTACCGCTAGCGAAATTCTTCTACAACAATAGTTATCATTCAAGTTTTCGGTGTGCTCCATTTGAAGCATTGTATGGAAGAAAATGTAGGTCGCCTGTTTTATGGGTGGAAATTGGTAAAAGTAGCTTGATTGGACATGAACTGGTTCAGGAAACAACTGATAAGGTAGTGTTGATTAGGTAAAAACTCAAAGCGGCAAGGGATCGTCAAAAGAGCTATGCTGATAATAGTCTTAAACCGTTGGAGTTCGAGGTAGGAGATTGTGTGTTATTAAAGGTGTCACCATGGAAAGGTGTGATTCGATTTGGAAAGAGAGGCAAGTTAGCACCGAGGTATGTAGGACCATTCGAGATCCTTGAAAGGATCGGCCCTATAGCTTATCAGTTAAGATTGCCCGAGGAGTTGAGTAGTGTGCATGACACATTTCATGTGTCAAATTTGAAGAAGTGTTTGGCGGATGCTAGTTTGCATGTGCCTCTGAATGAAATCAAAGTAGACAAGACCTTACGTTTTGTTGAGGAACCCGTAGAGATTATGGACCGCGAGATTAAGAAATTGAAGCGTAGTAAGATAGCACTTGTGAAAGTTCGTTGGAATTCAAAGCGTGGTTCCGAGTTCACTTGGGAGCGCGAAGATCATATGAAGTCTAAGTATCCTCAGTTATTTGTGGATCATGATGTTGAATCGGCTAGTTAAATCTCGGGACGAGATTTCCCTAAGGAGGGGATAATGTGACAACCGTGATTTGAGCAGGTCAGTTATACCTTTAGAATTGGCTAAGAGTTCATTTTATGTGTTTAAGTGTTGCTCTATGTGATTTTATGTGTGCTAAGTGAGTTAATTATGTGCTTGATATCATTTTGAGGTGTATGGGCATCTCATTTTGAGTATGTTGTGTTGGATAATGAGTATTCCATTTGTTCACGTTTAGTGATAATGGAAGGGAATGGCGTATTGCATGTAATGCTATGTCAATAGTTGGATAATTAAGTGTTAAGCGTTTATGGGAAATGTGGCATTATAGAATTGAAATAAGTGAGTGAAATATGGAAGTTTATAGCAAACTTTCTAAAAATAGAAAGTGGTTTGGTGAAATGAAAGTTATATTTAGAAAGTCTAGTTTGTAGCGTTTAAGTAAAAAGGTTTAATCAAATTAGCTTAGGTTTTTATAAAAACTTAAGGTAATATATGTAATAATATAAATAATAATAATAATAAAAAAAAGAGGAGTGAGGGTTTTGGTCGGCCTAAAAGAAAAGAAAAAAAAAGGTTTTTGAGTTGGATTAAAATTGGTAAAACCTGTAGATAATAAAAACCCTAACTCATTATTTTTTTGTCCTCCTTCTCCTCCTTGTGTGTGTGTCAACCTCAGCCCCAAGAAATCAAGAAGAGAAAAATTTTGATCCAAGATTTTGTGAGCTAGATCGTGTAGGATCGAGTAAGAAAGCTAGGTATTGATATTTCCCTTGTTTAATCCTTTTAAATATATATATATGTAATAATTAATTAATGATGGATTCTAGGGTTCCTAAAATACAGCAAATTAATGATAATTAATGATGTTTAATCATATTGCAATGATTAGGGTTTAATTAAGATCATATGGGTGTATTCGTTAGGGTTTAGATCGCGTTAGAACTTGAATTAGAATAGGGAATAATTTAGGGCTGTGTTGTTCGGCTTTTATATCGATAATGGTAATAGCTTTTATAACACCCCGTGTTTTCAAGCCATTGACGACGACAATAAATCTACTATTCATCTTTTATATTGTACGCGTTTGTTTTAAATCGTAAATGTTAAGCTAAATCGCGTAGGCTAAAAATTAGCGTTCAATGTAAACGGGCATCAAACAATTAAGCGTTTACATCAATCAAGTATTAAATAATTATTTTGAGAATAATTATGGTCTTTGTTCATTTTATTTTTATCGGATACGTAAAGTGTATACGTTTCGCGATAAATTGCGTTTAGGCATACCCGGAATCACATTAATTAATTTACGCTTCAACAAATAACCACGATTGTACCCAACACTCAGAGTTTTATTAAATTTACCTAAGTTAATATTACTTTACACTTTGTACATGATAAAATAAAACAATACACAAATACTTGCAAGTAAACATCATTTATGAAAAACTACAAGTTGTAACTAGTATAATTTTTACAAGATAATGTGTTATATAACAAAAGGCTTCTAGAAACCCATTTCCCCATATCCCACGGCATAACAACAACATTGGAGACAATAGGCACACAATTTTCATAACAAGTGGCTTGTACATCACCTTTGCATTAAACATAGCCATACCTTGTCCCATTTGACTATAGTCTTCCTTAAGACCATGAAATGTGTTCTTGACTACTATTGCATACTTTTTGACCCTCCTAACTCATATAATGCAAGTATGCCAAGTGTGATAACACATACAACATAAACACTTAACCAAAAACTCAACAAAGTCTCTCTCATTGGCTCCCTAAAGGCCACGGCTTAAACACCCCTTTGTAATAAATCCATACAAATTTTCTATCACCTATACACACCTACATACATCATTCTTAAGATATACTAAGGTGTTTTCAACCCTTGGTTAACCATTTATAAGCATTTGTCAAGAAAAGGAAAGATTAGGGTTTCATAACCTAATCTAGGGTTTCATATTTGCAAGCTTTGGATTTTAATCTAAACAAGGGTTTAGATTGTATTGAGCATCACCATCATTCATCATAAGGTCTTCTATAAACCTTTATACTTTCATTTTATGAGTTTTTATGTATATGATGTGCTATGTAGTGAAATCACCATTTAGGATATGTTTAACATTGTAAAAGTGGATTTTCTTGTAAACATGATTTATGGACTTGTACACATGTTCTATGGAGGTTATATTGAGGTTACAAAATGGTTGTAAGCCTTGTACACACTTGGTTTATGTATAAAAATGTTTATGTACAAACTAGTAAATTAGGGTTTTAAAGGCTTTTTAAATATGTTACAAGTAAAAGTATGGCAAATGACATGTTAATCTTGTTTATGGACTTTTAGTGATGTTATATGAACACTAAAATAAGTTTATAATGGAAGTATAAGTGAGAACAAACCTTGGTTTAAGCCTAAAAAAGTGTTAATGAAAATTAGGTTTTTAATGATTTACAGGAAAGCTATAAGTAAATGTGTATAATCAACTTGGTAAACTTGTTAGTCTTGGTAATTTGGACATATGAGAACAATGATGGACTAATGGACCTTATTATATGTAAGACATATAATATATATATATATATATAATATAGTATATATATAATAATATAAAAATATAAATAACATATAGTAAAACGACTTATGGTAAAATACAAAGTTAAAAGTTATAGAAAACAAAGTTTACATATGGATAAATAGTAACGTCTCATGACGATTTCAAAAGGTCTAAGAAACTTGAAAAAACGGATAAATAAACGAAAACAGATAAAATACGGTAAAACAAGTTATACGTTAATAAACGGAGTCGTAAAAGAATTTTTATAAAAACTTTTTATAAAAATTAATTCAAAAACAAAGCAAGTTTGGTATTTTAACAAAATTATGACATAATTTAGGATTCCAACAAATGAATATGAATCGTAATTTTTCAATTAATAACGAACGAGTTTATGAATTTCGCGGAGTTTTACGACAATTATACTTTTAAAAACTATTTTCTTAAAAATTTACTGTTCATAGACTGAAACTTTTAATTTTATACACCTCATAAAGTCATCATAACTTTCAATTACGAGAACATGGCTCGAAAGAATCGCTAAAAAAACCGGAGCTATAAACGAAAAAAATACGGACGTTTACGATAACTAAAAACTATAAAAAAAATAACTTTATAACTTGTGTGAACAGTAAAAAATACTATTCATCAGAGCACAAAAATATGAAAATGACAAATAATGATAACCTCATCCTAATAACGAAAGCGTGGGCATAAGCAAACTCAAAATCGGGCTTAAAACGAGAAAGTTACGCCAGTTTTACTAAACTACGGTAATTATAAACGTTTTTTAACTTTATTAAACACGAAAGTTTTCCAAAACAATTAGATGGTGATTAGCTATATAAATTATGATATGGTAGTAGTTACCCAATGTGATTAGTACTTATACGACCCTTAATTTAAATAGTGCAACTGACGATTTGTGTGGCGCATTATCCTTGGATATTCTTGGTACTTGATATTCGCTCACTCAAGGTGAGTTCATAGCCCCACGTTTTACATGATTTGTTTTACAAGTTTTTGGGGTGAGAAACATGCAATGTTTTATAATTGGACACAAGTGGTTAAGTTTTATATTATGATTACGTGTTGCCTAAGTAGCGATAACCCTAGTTGAGCCCATTATCATGAACTGTCAGTTACTGGATTGTGAGCGCGAATGTTATGAATAGATCTATTGGGATTGACATCCCCGTTCGGGTGATTAGCTATCACTGGGCAAACGAACGTATACCATGTCGAACATAGGATGTTGCGGGTTAGAACATCATCACGGGCAATGTAGGCCATTTATATGGTATTCATTTATGTCGAGCTTCAGTGTCATGAGCTTAGGGCAACGTAATTACATTTATATGATGTCTGCATCTGTTGCATTATCATACACTTGGGAAATCTTGTGGTCCTACAATATATGATTTATCAAACCTATGAATTCACCAACATTATTGTTGACGTTTTAAAGCAATATTTTTCAGGGGATCAGTAAGCACGAGGTGCAAGGGATACATTGGTGGTTTTGATTTGGATATCATGCATTAAAGATTTTGTCGCATTACATTTTGTATAACTGTATGGGCTAGAAATCTTTGTATTTTGAATAAGTGGACAAGTGAAGCTTCGGCTTATGTAACAAATACTTTGTTAAATCCAATGTATCAGTTTTAAATGACTTTTTGGTCATTCTATATACATCTTGTGTTATTGATCTATGAAGTAACACGCCCCGGACCCTTATTCCGCTGTGACCCAATTTGGGGGTGTTACAATACATGTGTATTCCGCCGTTACAGCCATGTATGTATGATTCAGCTGCCTTGTTGGTGTGGTACATTCGGTGAAAGATTATTAGAATGATCAACCTTAAGCCTAATTACCCAATTTACCTTTTGACTTGTTTCTCCCTAGCTCTAATGGTGGAGATGTGTAGCCTTTCCAAGCATATGATATGAAACTAATCACGACTGATCAAATGAGCGTACCAATTAAATGTTACACCCTAGATTAGTTGAGTGATCTAAGTTTTTCCATTTCTCATATTTCGTGAGGTGCTTGGTCTTGTACAGGTGATTAAAACAAAAGAAATGCTTAACGAAAAAATCCTTAACTCCGGTTAGGATACATTTTCAATAAATTTCTAGAGTCTACTTGAGGACAAGTAGGATTCAAGTGGGGGGATATTTGATGACATCAAATAACGATACATTTATACCATCATTTATCCCGAATTAATTACTCACTTTTATATAATTATTGCAGGAATCGTTACTTAATTGCTTAAAGTTGTAAATTGTAGTAATTACTGAGTGATTTGTGAAGACATGCTAAAAGGCACACTTTTTGGAGCCTAAACGATGATATTTGAAGATTGCTTATTTCTACACAATACGCCGTATCCAAAAAAGAAGATACAACTAGTCAACTAACGCCTGGACTTCACTAGAAAACGCGCATTCTCAATTCCCAATACGGCGTATCCTACTTCCTACATACGTCCGTATCCTACTGCCTACATACGCCGTATCCAGCTGGATAAACATTCAAAGATTCAGTAATAAATATAATTTGGGAAGGATATATCTAATTGTTTGAGAATGTAGCACGCACTCCAAGTAAAACACCCCTATACGCCGTATTGACCTCATTCAATATGGCGTATCCATCAATTTCCAGACACTATGAATAAAAGACTCAAAAACGAGTTTTTAGTGTGCAAAATCATATTCTATATACCATACACATAAAAGACGATTTTCTGAAGAGAAGAAGAGCAGCCAAAGGTCAAGCATCAATCACGATTCCATAGAAGACACCGTGTAATTCCTATACTCTTGAAATCATTTAATTTTTGGTATCGTTCGGTAAAACATTTAGTTTACCTTGGTTATTTGATCACGTTTGTATAATTACAATGGTTATGGGCTAATACCCTTGGGTATTAGCCATCTTAGTGAAGATTTAATGTTTGGTTTGTTTTAACTCGATTGCTTAATTTATCATTGAAAGATTAATTATGTTTATCACCTAATACTTGTCTACGTGTTTGAATATGCGATCTATCATTCAACTGGGTCTAGTAATACCTAACAAGAATCTAGATACTGAGATAGCTCTACATATCGTGTTTTATATTACTGGACCAACAGGATCACGAATAATGTTTTATCTTTGTCTTTAAATTATGAGCTTAGTTGGACCGGCAGGTGACCCGTATGCTTCAACAAGTATGTTCTTAATTAATTGATAAAGACTTCAACAGTGAACTACTACTATATAAAATACCATCAAATAGTAAGTGGGTAAAGTCTCGATGGGCTAGGGTTCAAAAAGATCACCATTGCTTTAATCCACAGATAGATTATAATTAAACTAAAAGGATGCTTTATGTGGATACGTTAATTGTGACAGGATTCAACGTGTCTAGGTCTTAGGATGATGTCTCGCATAAGTCTTAAAAATGATATTGTCACACCCCGTCAGTGGCAAAAAAACACGGGAATGCGACATAATGATTCACATTGCACAAGATACAAGATCATACCATATATTTGTTTACATTAGTTTATTTACAAAGTTTACAAATTAGTAACCTTAAAAAAAGTCAAACTGTTGTCTTTCAATAAACTCTCAAATGTACTCATCTTTGGTCCCAAATACTCCTCATTTACCTTTGTTACGACACACCTAAAAATGATACTCTAAAACGTCAACAATAATGTTGGTGAGCTCGTAGGTTTGACCTTAAACCCAGTTGTTGTGCCAATCATTTAAACTGTGGACAATAGTGCTATATGACAGTGACTATATGCAACAAACCCATGACTTAGCATCCCCGCTAATCATGTGCGATGACCTAGCATCCCCGCTAGTCACCAAAACCATCATATACCAATGCTCTTGGAGTTGCAACTCCGATATGTCACTTACGCACCTAAAGGGCCTACCAGCTGGAGCACTATATTATGGCAGGACCACAACCCTTGTCATGCCAAACACAGTACATGAAAGCAAAACCACAACCCTTGCCATGCCAAATACAGTACATGCAAGTAAAACCACAACCCTTGACATGCCAAACACAGTACATGCAAGTAAAACCACAACCCTTACCATGCCAAATACAGTACATGATACTCAAACAAATACAATAATGTTAGGCCACGACCTAACATTAGTTTCACCTTATTAACACTTTGTACAAAATTGCCTCATTGTACAAGCGTTTGTCTTTAACTCACACCAAGATTCTTATTATAAAGCCTTTATCTTCATTACAAAACCTTTGTTCCATTACAAAACCTTTGTTCCATTACAAAACCTTTGTTCCATTACAAAACTTTTATCCTTATTTCAAAACCTTTATCCGGTAACATAGTTGTGTGGTAATTACGCAAAACGACTCAATGCACTTGGGCTAAGTGCAACATCAACACATAATACTCAAAACATAGCCAATAATGTAAACGAAACAACTAACCAAACGGTCTAAGTGAATCTGATAAAAAATAAGTAGAAGTCCAATGATCGAAAATTGACGAATAAATATTTTCTCGACGTTGAAGTATATATATATATATATATAAATATATATATATAGGCTCCGGTTCTATTGAGAAGGTTTTTATTTTGAGAAGATTGAGAAATCTTCGTTTGAGCAAATTAATTCATATTTTTTGACTTGATTCACAAGTAACATCATTTAATAGTGAATCGAATCTATAAATCACAAATTTGATTCACAAATCAATGCTATAATTGAGTTATGGTAATGATTCCTTAAATTTGTATAGAAGATTCAGTATTTTACTTATATCGCAAAATCGAGAGATTTTTTAACATTGATTCGAATTTTTTTTACACATTTTAGATTATAATCATATTAAAATGAGTTTTACGCTTGAAAAACTTGAATCAAAGTTAAAAATCTATCATTTTTGAAAACCTTCTCAATCAATCCGGATTCTATATATATATATAAAGTATTTTATTATTTTCGTCTCTTTATCGGGCTTAACGGGGTAAGTATAAAATCTTTATCATCTTTGTACATCCATGTTCAATCGTTTACCCTTAACACTTAATATTTACAAAAGTCACCCTTTTTGTCCTTTAGTCGAGTTGACACAAAATAATTATTCCACATTATTCCCAAGTGTGACACATTTCACAAAAGTTTCGCCATGACCCGTTTGTTTGAAAAAGGTTCCCAAGGTTTTCCAACCTTACATTTCGATATTTTCCACAATTTTCCAAAATCTTCGAAAAAATGCCAAAAAGTTTATACTTTTAATGCGTTTATCCAAACATGACAAAAATCATTCAATTTAAATCATTTTTCACTTCTGTGAGTCCATTGATTTGTTCTTAGAAATCCAAACCATATATTTTTCCCTTCTTGGGCCCGAAAGCCCAAAGTTAGCCCATTAACTTTTGTTATGCCCAATGTAGCCATCTCAAATTTCCATTTGAGTCCATTAGTCCATTTACTAGTCATTGGGCCTTATGGCCCATTAAGGTTTTTATATTTAGCCAGATCGTTAAGACAAAGTTCGTATCCTTTTTATAATAGCCCAAACCATTTCAAAAGCCCAAACTTTATGTAAGTCCAATAAGCCAATTTCAAAGGGGCCAAAGCCCAATAATCCATAAGCCCAAATATAAGCCGAAAAAAATAAGTCATAAGTCCAAATATAAGTCGAAATCAATATAAGCCAAACCCAAATAAGCCGAGACCAATATAAGCCAAAATCAACTAAGTTGAACTCAAAATAAGCTATAAGCCGATACATAAATAAGCCACAAGCTCAAATATAAGCTGAAACATAGATAATCCATAAGCTCGAAATATAAGCCGAAACTAAATGAGTTATAAGCTCACATAACCGCAATTAAATAAGCCCGAAGCAAAATAAGCTCATACTCAAAATAAGTCGAGACCGAAACAAGCCCTAACCGAAATAAGCCAAAACAAATGGGCCAAGCCCTTTTCTTCTTGTCGGACCGAGACTAACGCAAGCCCAATCGGTTAGGCCGAGCCCAAACCAGAACAACCTAAAACCAAATAAGCCTTTCTAGCTTATTTTTAAGCAAAATACAAAAATAAGCCCTAAATAAGCTTCTAAATCTAAAAATAAAATTACCACAACAACCAAAATTTAAAGTGTCAAATCCTATTTTCTTTTCCTTTTGCACACGTCGACCCCAAACGCACCCTTTTTCATATTTCGTTTTCAAGATTCGATTTTTACGACGATCAACTTGTACAACTAGCATTAAGTTACCAATATGAACACAAATGTACAACAAAATTTTAAGTTTAGAAAACTTACAAGTTTGAAGGTTCTTGGTTCAGTTTTAACGCGAAGAAGACAACCCAAATCATTTTCTACAACCCGAGACTATCTAATATCAACCCACTATTGATTATTAACTCGTGTTCTTGCTAGACCTTGAAAAATGTTATGTTTCTTACCCTAGGGGTGCTCGTCTGAAACCCAAAAAGAAAGAGAGAAGAATATATTTTTTTATGTTTGATTTCAAAATGGATGCATGAATGATGGTTTGAGGTTGAGACAAAACTTAAATGTACCATACAAAAACAACTAAGCTAAAAAAAGCCTTTGTGTCTGTTATCCCAAAACTTAACCCATATCACTACTAATAAGCATACCAAATAAGCAAAAGTAGAGAGAGAAAGTCGAGAGAGAAACAAAAGATGGAAGATTAGATTAGAGAGAAGGAAAAAGTTTGGTATGGTTACACACACAACAAATGGCAACCAACACCCTCTCCATGTGTGGCGAGGGTCCTATTTATACCCTTGACCAATCTAATGACGTATGGGCTATGTAGATGGGTCGGGCTTGGCTTGTGTTGGGCTTTGGCCTATTACATGGACGTTACTTGCTTAAAGTCCAAGCCCGTTTATCCCGATTAGCCTATTATAATACAAGACCTAATAATAACTGAGATGACCGATAACATTCTTTTTCGACTTAATAGAATTAAGGCTAACAATTTCCCCTAATGTTGAGGTCTTCCTTGATCTCCCCAACGTTGAAGATATGACGTTTGAGTTTTGCCTTCTTTGGTCTTGTCTTTGTCTTTTCCTGTTTGTAATGGCTCTGTTCATTCATGCTTAAGACGACCGATGACATTTTTTCGGTGTCATTTATGAGATCTTAATCTTGAGCCTTCATCTTTTAACTTTGAGTTCTTGAGATCTTTCATCTTGCATCATCTCCTTCACTTGAATCATCTTGATTTGACTCTCTTAATCAACTTGTGCTCTTGACCGACATACTCATACTTATTGCATTCTTGTTTGACTTATATGAACATAAGGCTAACAATCTCCCCAAAATACGATTCTTAATTTGACTTTGAAGATCTTTGAGGAAGTTTAGGATTAACACTCTTGATGCTAAATGATTGACTTTTAGAGCTCGAGTATGAGTATGTGGTAATGAATCTGACTTCGCTGGTACATGGTTGCAACTCCGACGTTTGAATCTGCATTTAAAAAGTTAGTGATAAACAACAGATATGGACTAAAGTCTCTTTATCACTTTGTCAAATACAGTTGCAATAACCATGGTTCCCCGTTAATCAGTATAAATACTGCCTGTGATCAGATAGAATTCATATGAATCTTCTAACAGGGTTTCATAGCTGTACTAGTCGTTCTCATTACCGAAGCGTCTCAAAGCAGACAACATGGTAAGAGTGAATCAGATAGTTACTATCTTTCTGATTAAGTCGTCCATTCATTTACTGGACCAAATCGATATCCAGTTATCACAAGTTTGATTTATATAGAATCTTGCAAGTCACCTACCAAGAGCTTGTTTGATGTTGGCTCAAGCAGGATTTCCATCTTCACTATGAATACTTAAGTATCACCCAGATGTTCTGGCAAGATCTCAAAGATAATGTGTAGGACTCTTTGTTATAGCTTGTGAACTTTATGTTGTTCAACAAGTGTATTTTGACATTGTGTCCTAATGAGATTTATAATTTGATCTCTTCTTGGCTCTAGACTCGATTTGTGCATTTTGGTTTTAGTAATCGAAGGCTGGAGCAAGTTTCTTTTGAGAGAAACTCGAATGGCTGGGAAGGGTTGTGCATTGCATCACTGGGTCCATGGCAGCTTTCTTCAATATCAACAATCATCATTGTGATTTTGATAGATTATGTATTGACTCGGTTTCTGCCTAAGCTGCGTGGAGGGTTGCTTTGTTTTCACCCTTTATCCATAAATTTATTTTTCATTCTTCTATAACACCCCGTGTTTTAGGGTCATTTACGACGTCTATTATTTCACTAATTATTTTTAGTCTTGTACACGTTTGCTTTTAATTTTAAAGTGTTAAGATAAATAAGGTAAACTAAAAATGATCATTCAATGTAAACGGGTATCAAACAATTAAATGTTTACATCAAGCAAGTGTTAAATAATTATTTGAAGTATAATTATTATCTTTGCATATTTTATTTTTATTAGTTACGTAAAGTGTTTACGTTTCGCGATAAAATACGTTTAGACATACCCGGAACCACCAAAACTTATCTACGCTTCAACAAATACCCATTTTTATACCCAATACTCAAAGTTTTATTAAAACATCACCCTTGTTATGACATTGGTTGAATTTATCATAAAAGAAATCAACCAAGACTTACAAATTGCAAGTAATATCTTTATACATGTAAACTACAACTTGTAACTTTAATATAATGCAAGATATTTTGTATAAGACCAAAAATCATCTAGTACTTCCTTCCCCCTCCTAAATTTCATGTGATAACTCCCATATTGGGGAACCAAGAGCATATAAACACTTAGTCAAGACTTGTACAACTTATAACTCATAATACCTAAGACTAGTGACTAGTAAACTTGACCAATACTTTCTTAAAACCCTCAATATGTCTCAAGACTTCTATGTGCAATGTTGACTAGTCAAGGATCTATATAAGGCTTACACTAGTATGAAGTAACACATACACTTCATTTCATAAAGTGAAAAACTTCACAATCTCTCTTTCTCTCATTCTCAAACGTACGACACACACTCAAACACATACATAATCCATACCAAATTTATTTACCACATTTCCAATCATTCCTACAACATATCTAAGATATCCCAAGGTGTTTAGAAGGTTTGGTTTTGGATTTAGGGTTTCGTTTGTATTGGAAGCTTAGGTTAAATAGCTAAACAAGGGTTTAGATCATATTGTTCATCATATTACATCATATTAAGGTTATCTAAAAACCTTAATCTCTTTACATTTTTTATTTTATGCATATATGATATTTGTATAGTTAATCACCATCTAAGGAACTTATTTACATGTAAAATGGAATTTTTACTTATGATCATGGTATGATATACTTTTTCATATTCTATATTGTTGTTAAGAACATGTGAGAATGGAAGTATATACATTATATAAGTGTGGTTATTGTATAAAAGCTAATATAAATTAGTTACCTAATAAATGTTTGATTAAAGTTATTTCATGAACAAATAAGTATGTATACTTATGGATCTTGTGGTTCTTGGACAATATTTGAACAAATCATGGACTAAGGACCCTAATGATGTAAAACTTATGGAGTTAAGTGTTATAATGGACTTGTAACAAAGTTGCTAAACTAGAAAGTTACAAAAACAAGTTTAAACACACTTTTAACAAATATATAAAAAGGGGCTGATTGAAATTCGAATATATGGTATTTATTTTATATTTTTATTAAATACTACATCTCATGAGGATTCCAAAAAGGTAAGAAACTCCAAAAACCGAGCTATAACGAAGGAGATACGTAAATTGCAAGATTTAGTTATAAAAAGTGTTTTATAAAAGAAATTTTATAAAAACTTAATACAATTCACCTATGATATATATAAATGATTATTTTTCTCAGATAATACATATTTTTAGGATTCCAAAACATTAAGAATCATAATTTTTCGATCAATAACGAAGGAGTTATGGATTTTTCCGCTTTTATGATAATTAAAGTTTATAAAAATAATTTTATAAACTATAAACAGTAAAAATCCCTATTCATCTCAGATGCATTTTGAAAAATACATTAATTAGATAAAACTTTTAATTATGAATACGTGCTCGAAAGAGTCACTAAAATCAGAGTTAAATCGAATAAGATACTGACCATTTAGAGGTTTACGTATAACTAAATTTATTAAAGTGTATGAACAAGTAAAAAGTATATGTTCTCCAGAGGACTTAAAATATTAAAAATGTAATATTTTGATAAAACCTCAGTAGTATTACGAAAGCGTGGACAATAAGAAGTAAGAAACGGATTTAAAACGATAAAGTTTACGTCGTTTTTACTAAAGGAGGATATTTATAACGTTTTTACTTGATAAATATGATTTCACAAAAACAATTAGATGGTGATGTAGTCTATATAGAATGTAGATTATGGTATTTGTTAATCAAAGTTCTTAGTACTTATTACGACCTATAATCATT
This sequence comes from Tanacetum coccineum, assembly GCA_026074375.1. Lineage (NCBI taxonomy): Eukaryota > Viridiplantae > Streptophyta > Magnoliopsida > Asterales > Asteraceae > Tanacetum > Tanacetum coccineum. The sequence goes on along the minus strand of BQNB010074284.1, from coordinate 10,925 downwards.
TAGGTTGATATCGGCGTAATTGTGACGCTTTTTCATGAATTGATTTAAATTGTTAAATTCATTTACTCGAGGTGAGTTCATAGCCCCACGTTTTACATTTATAATGATTTACAAGTTTTAGGGTGAGAAACATATGCATGTTTTACAATTGGACGCAAGTGGACATTTTACATTACGATTACGTGTTTGCCTAAGTAGCGATAACCCTCTGAGCCCATTATCATGAACTGTCAATTACTTGTTGTGAGCGCGAATGTTATAAATAGATCTATTTGGGATTGACATCCCCGTTCGGGTGAGTCATGCTCACTGTGCCGGTTTGCCGGACAACGAACGTATACCATGTCGGACATAGGATGTTGCGGGTTAGAACATCATCACGGGTAATGTTGGCAATTTATATTGCAATTCATACATGTCAAGCTTCAGTGTCATGAGCTTAGGAAAATGTAATCACATTTTATGATGTTTGCATCTGTTGCATTATCATGGGGAAATCTTGCGGTCCTACATTATACATTTTACAAACCTATGAATTCACCAACATTATTGTTGACGTTTTAAGCAATGTTTTCTCAGGAGATCAATGAGGTACAAGACCAGAGATACATTGGTGGTCGTTATTTTGGAAGTCGTATGCGTTAAAGATTAGGTTACATTACATTTTAGGATATATTTTGTTATGGACTAAAATCTTTGTATTTTGAAAAATAAACGAGTGAAGATTCGAACTTATGTAACTACAATTTGTTAAATCCAATGTATCAGTTTTAAACGACTTTTAAATGGGCGTTCTTATATATATCTTGTGCTATTGATCTATGAAGTATCACCCCCAACCCATATTCCGCTGCGACCCAATTTAGGGGTGTTATAGATTGGTATCAAGAGCCAAGGTTATAGAGAACCAGGTCAAATGTTTTTGCTGGACTATAACCATTTTTAAACATTGCATTCATACAAAAGGGATTTTCATGGGACATACATATACTAGTGTTGCATTAGTTGATTAGACTAGATGCATTCATGATTGATATACATGTTATAAAATACTATGTATATTACATTACTATAAGAGTCTTATATTAATACTTATATAAGCTACTTATGATTTTCAGATATTGTCATGTCGGATTTAGAGGATTCCACAGTCACCTATATGGTGGTATCCAGTCCATTTGAGGGTTTGTCAGACATAGGATCTCCAGGAGTCGATGGACCACCCGTGATGCCAGAGTATCCGTATGCATATGTGGTAGCCGCTTTTCAGGCTCCACCACCACCATAATATGTGTTTGGCCTAGAGGAGCCAGAGTAGGCACCACCTCTACCAGATGTTGATCCCAACTAGATCTTGCAAACCTTGTAAAAGGGTTAGTTGTATTGAATAGATTGAAGACAACTATGCTTAGAAACTTTGTTGATACCAAGAGTATGCGGTCTACTCTTTAGTATTTAGAAGAATATGAATGTAATAGTAAACTGGGATGCAGTAGAATGAATAAATAATGAATATAACCAAAAAGCTACAATATTATTATGATGAATAATACGAGTACTCTATCTAGTACTAGGGTTTACAACCTTGAAGCTATGAATGTATGTTCTATCCGAGATGTGTATACAACCATTAACCTAGGTTCTCCTTTTATAACACCAATGAGTCCTGTTACAAGATTATAACTCTTCTAAACTTATATACGATATCTACGTAGCTCTAATTATATAAGAGATACACAATAATTCATACATATCACAAACACACTGCTTTATATCTCGTCCAGACAATATGTATCTTCATGCAGGCATACAAAGTCTTCCAGCAGTACTAAGTTTACTACTCGCAGTTCTAACTTTCTTCTGGCAGTACTAACCCAGTTAGTACTGTTAGTTATATTTTGAGTAGTATTAAGTTCTTGGACTAGAAGTACTAAGTTGTAAAGATTTATTCCTAACAATCCTCCCCTAAACTTGTGATTTACCTTCAAATCTCAAGTTTCTTCTAAATAAAATCTTCTAGTCTGCACTACTGAGGATGCTTCCAATCACATTTCTACTGCTGTAATTGTGACTTGACAAACCTGATGAGCTCATAACCTATTTCACTTTGATAATCAACTTCAAGCCTTCTACTTAACATTTTTGAAAGAGTATCTTGTGACAGAAGATATTTATTTTCTACCATCACGTGAATCACTAAACCAGTATCCATTAAAAGCACATGAACTCCACAAAAATTATGTAACTTTCAGTTTATCAGATTCCAGTCTTGTTGATTTCTTAATATTTCATCTTCTTCATTTGGTTCAATCAATGTCTTTAGATTACTCCCTATAGCAATAAGTATATCCTCTGGACTTGCTATCTAAATCTTCCTTTACCATTCAGTACAATTCCGCCATCTATGCCTATCAAAATCATAAAGCTTGCAGTAAATATCTTGTAATGTTGAACACTATCCATCTGCTCTTTTTGATTTGATAATTAATTTATCAGTTGATAGAATCGTATCTTCTCAGTCAACTATTGGATACTTTGTTTCCAATGATTCAAATATAAGACTTTCTTCTTCTGAACAATGTTTAGTAAACCTTGAAGTTCTCTTTCTTATATCATCTTCTAACTTCTCTTCTAGCACTTTCCTCTTCACTAAAAATTTCTCTTGCTCTTTTTCTAGCAATGATTTCTTCTTCTTCCTCCAACTGTCCTAAACTTTCTTTTACTGTGACAATCCGTCAATTTCAGGTAGTTATTTTATTCTCGAGTATTAATTATAATTTTCATTTTTATGTTGAGATATGAACTCACGACTAACCGGGAGAATTAGTGCTTATATTCGTAAATTATGCGACGTTTACAAAGAACCGGCGAATTCTACGTAAGGCATCGGCGTTTATATTTTCAAAAATGCCGTAGAAATAATTTTGTTGCATTCGTTTTTATTTTTCGTGTTTCGTAAGCAAACGTCGACATTTAAAATTTTATTTGTCGTTAATAAATATTTTCGTATTTTATTATGAAAAATTTGGAAAAGATTTGATTACTTTTATTTTTAATCGTTTCGCGAGTCAACGTTTGACCGCGCGACCGTCGAGTATTTTTGGGCATCATAAAATATTATGACGCGCCCTAACATATTTTATTTTTATAAGAGAAATATTCTTATTAGATTTATTATTTTTGGTTCACGCCTGGAGCCGAGGTCTAAAATATTAAAAGTAGACGCGACTATTACAAAGTGACGAAATAAATACTTAACAAAGTTAAGTAATTCGGTTAATAAATTAACCACATAAATATCTTTTAGGACTTATCTTGAGATAATAAAAGTATGGAGGGACCAAATTAGCCAAAGCCTCAAAGTGGTAAAATTATAAAAGGAAAATTCTTCCTTTTTCTTCCCATAAATCACATACCAGGAGATTATTTTTCCCTGGTTCTCTCCTTCTCCATACCCTCACGCCACCATCAACCTTTCCGGTCAATTTCCGGTCAATTTAGCCACATGCATTACAATCCAATTATACCAAATTAATCCCCTCATCATCCTCTACAAATCCCACTAAACCAATTAAGCATGCATTAAGTTTTGAAGGTTTATGAGTTTCGGCTCAATCCGAGCCAAACCGAGTTGAGGGATGTTGTAATGGGTCTAGATAAACATATTGGTGGTGTTGGTTTTGTCGGAAAATAATTTTGTTCGGGTTATGGTTGTGAGCCGCGCCTATGAAGACACAAAGGGGGTGTTTGGTTAAGCTCAAGGGTTGTTTAAATAACAAGAATGGGTTGGTTTGGGTGTGGTTATGGTTCGGGTTGCAATGGGTCAGCCGGGTTCGCGCCTAGAGGAGACCAAGCCGGAGCTTGGTCGAGTCCATCTTATGCTTATATAAGCATTGTAAGAATTGATATATTTATATTTTGATTGTATTGTAATTTATGTGATGAACCCAAAATGGGTCTTGCGCGATTAGAATAGTTGGGGTTAAATGAGTGTTGTAAAAGTTGTTAATACACTTGTATAGACTAGTTAGATATGTTGTAAATGAGTTTTTAGCCGAAAATGGTTTCGGCATAGTTTTGTAAATTATAATTTCGTGCAGAAGGTTCTGCACGCTAATCGAGGTCTGAGATTTGCGAAAATCATATATTAGACTAGAAAATATTGTAGAGGATGTTATGACGTCCGTTTCGATAGGTGGATCGTCCCGTAACTCTTCCTAACGAAGAAGTTATGGCCGATCGAAGATTGGAAAAGTATAAATGTTTTTGACAGCATTTTTGGGTACTTTGCTTGCTGTCCCGAATTTCAACGGAGGATTCGGGCACTTTCGAGTCCGTTTCAGCCTTCCGGCGAAACACGAAAGTTGTTCGGAATGTCGTTTTACATAAAGTCTCTTTTTGGTCAAACTTATGAAAATGTGATTTAGCGGGTCAAAACGTTGGTCAACTGCAGCAGTTTTTCATAAAAACAAAGTTATGACAGATTCAATAAAAGGGCATTTTGGTCATTTTGCGTCGACATTCAAGCCTTGGCCGAAACTAGAAAGTTGTCTGGAATGTCGTTTCCAATAAAATCTCTGTTTACTCCGAGTCGCGAAAATATAATCTAGTGACCTGTTTGGTGCGGGCCAGATTTAGACAAAATATAATAAAAGTTAGAAAAATAAATTGTTGACTTTTATAAGGTCAACAAGTCATGTAAATGACCTATCTAAAGTCTACTAAGTGCAAAAATGTAAACAAAAGAAGTAAGTATTAATAATAATACTTAAGTGTTATTTATTTACTAAAAACAGTAAGTTTTCGGAAATAGTAACCTTCTAAAAAAATAGAAAGTTTCCGAAACATATTGTTTTGATAAAGTCACGTAATAGAAAACGTGATGATTAATATTAACTCAATTAAATGGGTTTGGGATTTAGGACGCGTAAGTGAATTTCTCATCACATATATGTATGTATGCATATATAAATATATATATGTTTTCGTTGTAACGACGTACGCATCGTTAATCATACATTATGCATATTGTAATCGGGCAAAATAATTATAGGTCGTGGTCGAGATCGTTGTTGCTTCGTTTGTGATTTATTTGGTTATTTGATCGTGATCGTTGATCAAGGTGAGTTCATAGCCTCACATTTTTACACTTTAATTGTTTTATAAACCCGCGAGGGAGATAACATGCTTGTTTTTAAAATAGAACACAAGGGAGATTGTATGCTAGTAGCCTTGATTATTATAAGTTAGATTAACTCGCTAGATAAAAGACCCGCGGAAATCATGAATTGTTAATTGCCGGGTAATGGCATACGCTTATACAAGAAATAGTACTATTTGGAGATTACCACCTCCAATCCGTGACGACTAGCTATCGTCTCGTGTCGGGAAAATGACACTACGGATGCGTTGTATAGAGAATAATATACACTCATAGCGAGGGTGTATAGTGGGCATTTTTATGATATGGTAACGTTCGATTCATGAGGCTTATAATAATCCCCCCTATAACGTTGTCTGATCCACATCGTTATATCCTGAAAATTTTGAGAAATGATACTTGTGTTCGGAGATTAGATGTTGGGAACCCCAACATATTTTTATGGTTTTTATATATAAACTCTATGGATTCACTCAACATTATTGTTGACTTTTTAGCATGTTTTATCTCAGGTCCTTGAAGGTAATTCGGTGATGGAGATATGTGGAGATATTAATGAAACATATATTTTGAAGGCCCTTTTCAAGAAAATCATTCGAATAATACTTTTGAAAAATGTTGTATGAATTATGAATAGTTTGGGACCTATGATGTAAATTTTATTTCGAATGAATGTGTTTAAAAACATCTCTTTTCGAGTTGTTTTCTATGCTTGAGTTATTGTATTAACATGTAGCACCCCAAATGACCCTTCCGCGGATATATGAAAAATGGGGGTGTTACATACAGCTTGTTCAGCTATAACATCATCTTGCTGAACTATCTGTTCTTCAACTGGTTTTGAATATTCTTGTTGAAGATCAAATCCTAATCTCTTCATAACTTCCTTTTCAATCTCAGAACCCATAGGTATAAAAGCCTGATTTTGATCCCATACTCTTTCAAATATAGGTCTAATATCTTCATAGATCATTCCCTTGAAATGACTCATCTTGTATCCACCTTGATTCTTCAAATACAGACACATGTTCTTCCTTACTTCAGCCACAGAGAAAGGTCTATTTTGAAGTGTATGATATCTTATAACAGCATGATCACTCCAATCAATATCATAAGCTTGATCAACTTTAGATGCAACTTCGTCTCTTTAATCCAACTGCTTTTGTAATTCCAAGGCTGTTTTAAAGTCAATCCTTTCTTGTTCTTGTTCTGCTTTAAATCTAGCTTCCTGTTCAGCATTGAATCTAGCTTGTTCCTCCTCAAATACCTTCTTAGCTAATTTCTCATCAACACTCATTTGTACTTAAACCATCTTCTTGATTTTCTTTGGTGGCTCATACTCATGCATAATTGCTTTGCCTTTGTCCTTTGCCTTTACACCAGTAGTACTATCCAATTCACTGGCAATACTGATATCAGCAGTACTAACTAATCTACTGGTAGTACTAACTCCATCACTGCCAGTACTAACTTCTTCTGGTGTAAGTTTGAACATTTTCAACACTTTGTCTTCTTCTAGTTGCATCTGCAGGAGCTGTAGCTGCACTAAAAACACCTAATTGATCTTCAGGTTGATCACTAATTTGAGTATTATCAATCCTCCCCTGATCTGTAGCATATGGAGGAACCAAAGAAATTTTAGCAAAGAAATTACAGCATCCAAGTCCGGTTCTTCAATCAAACTCCTCCCCTGATTGGAATGATCCTCCTTAGCTTCCTCATCATCAGAGATTACAACTTTGGCTCTCCTCCTAGCTTGGCTTGTCTTGATTGTCTGCACTAACTTCTTCACCCTTTTGATCGGTTTTGTAAGACCAGCATTGTAGGTCTGTTTTGTTTGCTTAATTTAGACTCCAAGCTTTCAACCTTCTTGGACAGTGAGGTACAGAGATACGTCAATTCATTAAGTGATAAACTACCCTCATCACGTCCAAGTGAGTAAACACTTTAAAGAGGTGAGTCATGGGGCATTGAAGTAGCCTCCTCAGTAACAGGTGTGGTTTGGTTAGATGGTGGTTGTGAGGTTGATGTATGTGTTTGGGGTGATAAGGATGGTGAAGATGTTATTCTGGAAGGAGATGACTCAGGTGTAGTAAGCATGGTTGGAAATAGTGGAATGTCCACCCCAGAATATCCTTTGGAAGCCCTTTTCATATTACTGAATAGTTTTTGTGTAAGTGTTAGAATAGGGAAAGGTTTTCTTATGAGGGAAAAGCATTCTCTTGCGTTTGTTCAAAAAGATTTGAATGAATTTGGGATACATCAAAAACTTTGACTTACTATCTAAGTTCTTTACTATGGCCTCAAAAATTAAGTTGGAAATGTTAAAGGTACGGTTAGTTGCCAAGCAAATGATAGCAGTAGCTATATTGCTACAAAACTGCTCCCAAGCAGTCTTCTTAGGACTCAAACAGTGAAGAATGGTATGAATAAAGAATTTCCACTGAGGGGAAAAATGTTCATTTTGAAAAGTTAGGCTATCAGAAGTGATTACATACCCCATGAGAGCCAGTTGCTCAAAAATTTCTGCAGTGGGTAGTGTTTTAAGACCTTTAGAATCCTCAAACTTGGGATGTCTTCTAATGGAGGCCTCAGATTCAAATACCTTGACCTTCCTATCTATGGTAGCAGTGATTCCCCTGCCTCCATTCTCATTTGTGCTCAAAGCAGCAGTTTGCCAAAATTGTTCTATATGAGAAGCATAAAGGATTGGGCATTCAGTGAGGGCATTCTTGATGTGACTTACAGTAAGAAAATCAATGATTTGATGAAACCCATCACATCCTTCAGACTTCTATAAGTACGCAACCATGTTGTGCTTGTCGCAAAATTCCAAACTCGCCATTTGATGAATAGAAAAGGGAATTAAGGTTCTGGGATATGGTCGTGGGAGAGAGTATACGTGTTTTGGTAGAGGTAATTGAGATATGAGAGAGTTTTTAAGGTTTTAAAATTGCACCGATTGAATAAGATTTGTACTTATCTTGAAGAAATCTTATGTTTATACAGAAAGATCATGAATTCTCCAATTAGTCAAACCTATCGACGAAGTAGTCGGCGGAAATTTTATAATGGCTATATTTAGAGAAGGAAATTCTGTTATGGCTCAAACAGTACTAACGGTCACTCAACAGTACTAATATTATCCTAGCAGTACTAACTTTAAGCCCAGCAATACTAAAATATGACTATCAGTACTAAGTAATGCCCAGCAGTACCAAGTAATGCCCAACAGTACTAACATTGAGATACCAGTATTAACCTCAATTTCATCCAAAGAGCATTTCCATCACCAAATATTGACTCTCACAATCTCTCTTTCTGTTTTTATGCTCACACAATATCTCTCAATTCTTTTTGCTCACCAATTTACTCTTTCTGTTTTTATCACACAACTCTCTTTCTGTTAACTTAATCTCTCTATTCTTTTTCTCACCAATTCAGATAGTGTTGTATAATGTGCCATCAATTCCATTAGTTTCATGTTGTCCTCCCCACTTCCAAGTGTGTTAACTCTTGAGAGAGATGGATCATTAGACTGTTTAGATGTAGTCTCAAACCTAGTTTGAGCATCTACACCCCCAATATGGTATCTTGGCACCTAGGACCACTACCTGAACCAATTCCCTAAGGATTTGGCTCATTAAGTGTAACATTTCACATTTTCAAGTCATTTACGACTTCATTTATTCCATTATTTATTTTTAGGCTTTTACGCGTTCGCTTTTTAATATTATCTTATAGTTAAATCGCGTAAACTAAAAATCAACGTTCAATGTAAACGGACACAAAACAAATAAAAGTTTACGTCAAGCAAGTGTTATATGATTATTAAGAGTATAATTTATAACTTTTCATAATGTATTTTTATTGGTTACGTAAAACGCTTACGTTTCGCAATAAATTACATTCGGGCATACCCAGAAGCACCTATACCTATCTATGCTCAAACCAATACCCACAATTATACCCAATACATAAAAATTAAATAAAATTCTACTCCTATTATCACTAGAACCGGTTACAAGTGTTATACACAAGAAATAAATCATTTAATCCCCACTAAGTCCTACCTTTCTAGTTATAACTTACATAAGTGTACCTTAAGCACATACTCCTAGTAATTGGCTTGTCAAGAGTACCCTCCCCCCCTTGTAAGCCGTGTATATGCATAGGGAGGAGGAGAGCTCTTTGCTCTTGTACCATAAACCACTTCCATCCCATGGTTTGATCCGAGGTTGTTTGTAATACCATCTTGCTATAAGTGGCAAGTCTTAGGATCACTTTAACACACTCACAACTCATTCAAGCAAAACAAATCAGTCAAACTCTCTCTATATTCATAAAAACCCATTGTATACAAAAAAACTAGGGTTTCATATTCTTTGATTTTCTAAAGCATTCCAAGTATTCTAGTGTTCATTCTAAGATCATCTAAGGTTACTCAAGGTTATTACAAGCTTGGATTTGGGTTTAACAAGGATTAATCAAGAAAACATATTTAGGGTTTTCTTGATTAGGGTTTTGGATTTGGAAGCTTGGATAGGGTTTTTATCTTGTGTTCATCATTCCACATCTCTCCTATAAGGTCTAATTTAAGTATTTCATTTCCATTCATTCATTATCTTATGTGTACATACTTGTTATATATGTTAAACACCACCTAGGTTCATTTTTATGATTTATGGAATATTACAAAGACATATGTAATTTGAATTTTACATTATTGTTGGTGAAATGATACTTAAAATGGAAGTAAACATTCTATATAAGTGTAAATTAATTTATAAGTTTAGTTAGTAAATTAGTTTGTATTGAAACTTTTATTTACATGTTTATGTATAAAAATGTCATAAGGACATGGATTTCATTTGGACAAGTATTGTGGACATTTATAAGACTTAATATATGTGAGAAATATGATATAACACTTGGTAAAAGAATGGTGCAATGTTTCTAAATAAAAGGAAATATAAAACTTGTTTTATTAATCACAAAACCCTAATTAATATTATAACCTACTATTTGAATTTGTGTATAAGAGTATACATTTTATATTTTATTCAATTAGTACTTATCATAAGGATCGTAAGTTTACAATAATTAAATGGATAAAAGTGATTTTATAAAAGTTATTTTATACAAATTCCTACTGTTACAGATCTGATATATAAAAATAAATGTTTTATAAATATATTACTTTTCATAAGGAATCCAAGGATGTAAGAAACTCGAAAAACGGATTAAAAATGAAGGTGATACGTTATTTACAAGTTTAAGTTAAAAAATATTTTTATAAAAGTAAATTTATAAAAATAAGTTATTGTTCACGACAGTATACTGTTGGGAAATAATTTTAATAAATAGAGCTTTTAATTACGAAGACGTGGACATAGGAATCACTAAAAACCAAATTAAAACGAACGAGATACAATTAAAATACGATTTCAATAATTAAAGTTATAAAAAGTATTTTTATAAAATTTCACTTACTGTTATTGTTTATAACAGTACCAAACCATATTATAAATATAAAATTTGATTAGATTTTTCAAATACGAATCCATACATATAAAGAACAAGCGAAACAGATTAAATATGAGTAAGTTATGACTTTTGAAAGGTTACGACGATTAATTATATAAAAATAATTTTATATAATTTTATAAAAACAATAAGTTACTGTTCATCAGAAGTGAAAATATTATAAATATGATATTTTGATAGATTTTTTTAATACGAAGCCATGGATATAAATAACATG